>JADRCH010000225.1:2326420-2342531 GCA_019843965.1 Rhynchomys soricoides | reverse complement strand
TTATTATTATTATTATTATTATTATTATTATTATTATTATTATTATTGTGTGTGGGTAATAGGCGTTTTCTCTCTCAGTGACACAAAAATAGGCCAGATTAGACCAGGTTGGGGGAAGGATGGCAGACAGGGTTTCCCGGCTTGTGCAAGGGATGAACAGAGGTTCCAGCCTAACAGTGGGTTCATGTGCCATGATGCATATGTGGAAGTCAGAGGGCAGTTTTGTGGAGTCGGTTCTCTCCTTCTGTCTGTCTAACACTGCATGTGCTTGTGGCCTAAGCCATTGCTCTGGTCCCAGTTCTTTTTTCGTTGCAAACCATCTTAACTTTTTTCTTTTTTTTTGACTAAAGGTCTTTAAAATGTTTATTAGAGTTATTCATTTTATTTTACATCAAATGTTTTGCTTACATGTATGTATATGCAACACATACATTCCTGGTCCCCTCAGAGGCAAAGGAGAGGATCAGATCCTCCGGAACTGGAATTACTGGAGAGTTAGAGCCACCATGTGTGTGCTGGAAATCGAGCCCAAGTCCTTGGTAAGAGCATCAGGCGCTCTTAACTGTTGAACCACCTCTCCAGGCCCCGAAATGAATTCTTACACAGTCCGGTCTGATCATAGACTTGCTGTGTATCAGAGGATGGCCTTGAATTTCTTACCTTCCTACCTGTACCAACTGCTAGGATTAGAGCCATGTACCACTGAGCCTGGTTTCTTCCTGCACATATTACATGTGTGTACATGTGTGTTCACATGTGGATGTAGGCTGAGGGCAACCTCAGCACTGTTCCTCTATCTTGTGGCTTTAAAAACCTGCTTAAAAGCCAGTATTTAGGAAGCAGATGCAGATGGATCTCTGTGGGTTTGAGGGCAGCCTGGTCTACAGAGTAAATTCCAGACAGCCAGAGCTACCCAGAGAAATCATGTCTCAAAAAATATAAAATAAAATAAAACCAGCAAAAATAGAACAAAAAACCTGTTTAATCTCCCCACCCCCTCATATGTGTGTGTGTGTGTGTGTGTGTGTGTGTGTGTGTGTGTATGTGTATGTGCATGTCAGAGGACAACTTTCAGGAGATGATTCCAAAATTTGCTTTTTTATTGTTAATGGCTTAGGTTCTGGTCAGTTTGTTTGTTTGTTTGGTCAATTTGAGCCAATCTAGGGTTAATTTTTGAAGAGGAATCTTCAATTGAGAAAACGCCCCCACCTGAATGGCCTGTCTATAAGCCCGTGGGGGTGTTTTCTTAATGAATTGTTAATGCCTGAGGGCCCAGCCCCATTGTAGGTAATGCCACCCTTCCCCCAGGGCTTGAATTTATTTATTTATTTATTTATTTATTTATTTATTTATTTATCTATCTATCTATCTATCTATCTTTAAGAAAAGTGGTTGAGCAAGCCAGGGAGAGCAAACCAGTAAGTAGCACTCTTCCATGGTTTCTGCTTCAGTTCCTGCTTCCTGGGTCCTGTTTTAAGTTTCTGTCTTGATGTCTCTAAATGACAGAGTGTGACCCGAGAGTTGTAGGCTGAAGGAAATCGTTTCTAAGTTGCTTTTGGTCATGTTTTATCATAGCAATAGGAACCCACCCAAAGCAGAAATTGGTACCAAGTAATGGGGTGTTGCTGTGACAGACCTGATCATGTGTTTCGGGGAAGATTGTGGTGGCATTTGAACTTCGGACTGGAAAAGCTGTTGAAGGTTCATGCTGGTGGGTTCTGTGGGAGCTCAGAAGGTTCGAATATTGGGATGTGGAGGCCTGGCTTGTGAGGTTTCAGAGGGAAGCAGAGTCTAGTGAGTCTCTTTGAGTGTCATTTTGAGTTAAGGTTCTGTGGTTCTGATGAGCTAGGGCTGAAGAACTGAGTGTGATTAACAAAAGGCTAGAATCAGTAAAGCAAACTTTTGCTTTGCTGGGACAATTGATGCTAGTTAGGTGGAGCTGAAGAGTCAGCTGTCATGAAGAAGAAATCAGTGTAGGCGCACAGTGGCTCCTGTTTTTAATCCCAGCACTCAGGAGTCAGAGGCAGGAGGATCTATGTGAGTTGGAGTCCAGCCTGGTCTACATAGTTCCAGGACAGCCAGGACTATGTAGAGAGACCTTGTCTCAAAAAGTGCATCCCACTCCACGGGGGGAGGGGGGAGAACACAGCATTATTGCGGTGAAATCTTGTTAGTATTTCTTCAAGGTTAACATTCCTTGTGCTGGCAGCTGAACCCAGTAATGTGTTAGAGTTTCCCAGGTGGTAATGGTTACAGCTTGGCACTAGAGAGGCCATTGGTGAAGGTACAGCCTCAGCTGCAGTAGAAACCCTGGCATTGAAGGGATCATGGAAAGAAGTTGACGCTTATACCAAATGGCCAGATCAGAGTCACTGAAGACAGCCTAAGAGAAGTTGTTGGTGAAATTGCAGCTCAGTCACAGCAGGGATTGGTATTTTGGGAATGCTGTACCATGATGCGACAACCAAGAACAACAGCAGCTATGGAGTGGAGCCAACCTGAGCCTAGGAGACAATCTTCATGTGCTGTGTGTGGTAGAACCAGAGAAGAGGAACTGCTTAGGCCCTTTGGAGCTCAGCAGGTCATGATGAATCCCAGGTATATTGCTGGACTTCGGTTCTGCTTTGATCTGATTGTAACTGGGCCCTGGCTGTTTCTAAATAAGAAGTATATAATTTAATCTTTAATTTACAGAATCCCATAGTAAAGAGGCTTTGAAATTTTAGAATGACAATGGATATTTTAGAGAGGCTTTGGATGTTTTTAAAGGGATTAAACTTTTTTTTTTTTGGTTTTTCAAGGGGATTAAACTTTTTTAAGTGTTTGAATTTTTAAAGACTGTGGGACTTCTAAAACTTGGAATATGTTTTATATAGACATAATTGATACCAATATGAGATCTTGGGGGGATAAACAAGAAAGGAAAGGTTACAGTTTAATAGTAATGGATTGGTATGTCAAGTTGACAGTGGTTCAGTTGTCATGATTTTTTATTTTTAATTTTTTGTAAACTTTACCTGGCTAGATTCATTTGAAAAGGAACCTCATTTGAGAAAATGCTCCCACAAGATTGGTCTATGGGCTATCCTGTGGAACGTGGAATGGCCCAGCCTGTTGTCAGTGGTGCCATCCATGGGAAAGTGATTTTGAGTTGTATAAGAAGGAGGCTGGGCAAGCCGTTAAGCAGTATTCCTTCATGGCCTCTGCTTCAGTTTCTGCCATGACTTCCCTCAGTGATAGTTGTAAGTTGAAAATAAACCTTTTCCTTCCCAAGTTTCTTTTGGTTGTGGTGTTTTATCACAGCAATGTAAACCTAACTACAGCAATAGAAACCTAACTAACACAGTTTAGATAGATAAAACTTACCATAGAGCCAAGCATTATGTGCAGTGTTACTATGTTTGTGTCTTACAGAATTTTGGTCAGTTCTCTTCTATGCAGTTTCCAATGAAAGTGGAAGAAGTAGCCATGGTGCTGTATAATGGGAAGTCCATGCTGCTGGACGTATTTCTGACAGATGAGGTTTTCTCTTTTAACTAAGGAACATTGGTCCTCTCACATACAGTTCTGCAGGACTGTTGAGTGGAAACATCAGTGTTTTTTACCCCCTCCTTCTCCCTCACCACATGCTGGGTCACATAGTGTCTTAGGGTTTCTATTGCTGTGAAGAGACACAGTGAACACAGCAACTCTTAATAAAGGAAAAAATTTAGTTAGGGCTGGCTTACAGTTCAGAGGCTTAGTTCATTATCATCGTGGCAGGAAGCAAGGTGGTACGACCACAGACACGGTGCTGGAGAAGTAACTGAGAGTTCTACATCTGGGTCAGAAGGCAGCAGGAAGAGACACTGAGCCATTGGCCTGGCTTTAGCATCTGAGACCTCAAAGCCCACCCCCTAGTGACACACTTCCTCCAATAAAGCCACACCTATTTCAACAAGGTCACACCTCCAGTAATGCCACTCTTTATGAGCCTATTGGGGGGAGCATTTTCATTCAGATCACCACACATAATAATACAAGAGCTGAGATGATGTCAGGACCACCAGATACTTATTCCTGGGAGCTGTACCTACACTGGATGATGATTGGTAATGTCTATTTTCTGGGACAGTGACAGTGAACCACACAGATATACCCTGCTAAAACTGTATTCCTGGGACAGCTCCCATGTGCATCCACTCCCAGAATGAGTGTGGCTGCTCAAACTGCTGAACAGCAGTGAGGGAGGAGTAGCAGATGGCAAAACACAATGGAGAGAGACAGTGGTGTTTACTTTGTGGCAACTAAAAAAATTGGATATTGGCAAATGGTAGAGAATCTGACTGTGGGCACATGTCCGTCCCCCCCCCCCCCCCCAGGTTCTTCCCTGGGCCTTGGAAAGGGCTAATGCAGAAATGGGTCCTGAGCTCCAGTGTCATTGCTGTGAAGTGGGCCTGATTAGCAGTTTTTAACATCATGGTTAAGAGCAGTTTCTTTCCAGGTGAGGTGGCTCTTAACTTTAATCCCAGTATTTTGGAGGCAGTGGTAGGTAGATCTCTGTGAGTTTGAGGCCAGCCTGATCTAAGTTCCAGGACAGCCGAGGCTCATAGTGAGGCCTTGTCTCAAAACAAACAAACAAACAAACTAACTAACTAACTAACTAAAGGGAACATTTTTTTTTTCTTTCGAGACAGGGTTTTTCTGTGTAGCCCTGGCTGTCCTGGAACTCACTCTGTAGACCAGGCTGGCCTTGAACTCAGAAATCTACCTGCCTCCTCCTCCTGAGTGCTGGGATTAAAAGGCGTGTGCCACCACTGCCCTGCCAAGAAGGGACTTTTATTTTGCTTTTTGAATCAGGGTCTCCCTGTGTAGTCCAAGCTGGACTTTAAGATGCCACATTCCTGCCCCAGCCTCTGCAGTGCTGAGATGACAGTTGCAGACTGCCATACCTGATTAGTGCTGTGCCCATAGGGTGACATAGTACTTTTGGCATGTGGGTTACTCAGTTATGCTAATCAGGACACAGGAACAGTGTGTCCTTACTGAGAGTATAAACTCCTCAAGGACAGGTGATTGACTGCTTAATTAATTGACTGCTTAACGTCTAAGGTGGACATCCTAACTCCATCATGTGACTCTGGATGTGTCAAGGTTTTAGAGAAAAGGTCTGTCTTGACCCAGAGCACAGTGGGGACTTCCTGTATTCTATTCAGAGCCAAAGGTGAAGTTGGCCCTGCTGCCTTTCCTGCCAAGGAGGTGTTTAACCTGCACTGATTATCTAAGTTATCCCTTGGTCAGGGTAAGGAAGGGAGGTTCCTGGGTATTGCTTGCTTACGGAATTGGTTCTGATCATCCCTTCCAAAGACACTGTACCTTTCCCTGCCTCCCCAACCTGAGTCCCTGAGCTGCTGTGAGGTTAGGAGACAGCAGAAAGATCAAAGGTGAAGGCTTTTGAGCCATAAGCTAGCCTGCAAAACAAGTTTGGAAGCTTTGAGTCTGTGGGGCTTAGCTAGGCAGTTCTGAGAATTATTGACAGTCCTGCTTGGGATAGCCAGAGGCCTGCCCCACTCAGAGGCCTTCCCCTACAGCTCCCCTCTGTTCCAAGAGGACTGCAGATTATGGAGTAGTCACCCTGTGTTTCAGAACCCTGAGGATGAAGCAAAAATGAGCCTTGCCCCTATATGATAGGGCTGTGGTCCTAGGGATTGAACAGGTGTAAACTTGCAAAGCAGAGACAAGATTTCAGCTTGGTTTCCCAATCCTCTGTCCTGATTTGCCTCTGTCTGTCAGCTGAGCTCTGCCTTCTACCTTGGCTCTTTTTATGTTGACTGTGCCTGTATAGGCTGGCTTGGGTCTGCAATGCCTCCCTTTCCCATGAGGCCTCTGGTTGGGACAGGCTGAAGGTGTTCATGGCAGCTGCCCTGTCCTTTAAAGACATAAGTAGGATTCAGCACCTCCACTCCACCCCACGCCCCCACCCCACCAGCCCTGGGATAATGTTTATATACAAATTCTGGCTTTGTTCTCCACCCAGGAAAACACCAGCTGCTATTGGAAATCTTTTTGCTTGTGATAGAAAGCAGGACAGCAGGGCCTCACGCAGGCCTACTCAGGCTTCTCTGGAGGGTGTTAAGAAACAGCAAGTGTGTTTTATTTATATTTTTTCAAAGTCATCCCAGAGCCGTGTCCAGGCAACTGAAGGTCTGTCAAAGAGCTGAAAAGCCTAATTTTGTTTAGAAGAGGCAAAGGGATTAGGTGTCCCTGGGACTTTAACCAGAGCATTGTTGGTGGTTTTGATTTAGGTTTCGTTTAGGGAAGGCAAGAGCAGAAAGGATGCCAAAGATCTGGGCTGCCAGTGTTGTGGAGATGTTAAGAAACCAGCACACATGAGGTGTTGGCAGGGATATGAATTAGTGTGGCCTTTTGGGGGAAACGCTGGCAACATGTTTCATAACAAATGAGCCTGACCTTAGATGCAGCAATTCACACAGTGGAGACAGTCCTATTGCAGTAGCTACACGTATATGCAAGGATCTGTGTTCAGAAGTTCTCACTGCAAGGCTGGGGCTATAGGTCAGTGGTAGGGTGCTTGCTTGCTTAGCACATTCAAGGCCTTGGGTTCAATCCTTAGTCTTGGAAAAATAGTACTCTTTGCAGTAACAAAATAGAGAATCATCCTCAAAGAATCAATAAAAATATTGTGTTGGGAAAAACATCACCTGAGTTTATTAGGGAACAGGTCCAGTGGGTTATAGTTTATCCAAGCACTGTATGGGAATTAAAGATGAAAAAAAGTAAAAACAGTGAGCAACATACAGATGGTACCCGGGACCGCCTATTCCCAGGGCCATCATTTAGGAAATTAGCTCGCTTAGAATATTAACTGAGCCTTCATAATAATACTTTGGTTTCTGTTATTAGAACTTTTTTTTTTTTTGTCTTATGGGGAAAGGGATGTTATGTAACTTGGCTAAGGCTCCATCACTGCTGAGTACAGGACTTGGCTCAAACTCTCTGCCTCAGGGATAGTGACCACCATACAATGCCTATACAGACATGCTTTTGATTTGCTGTGAAGTGAAAAATGCAGGTAGCAGAAGAACAGGGCATGATCTTATGTATATAAAAATGAAACTGTAGACATGTGCATTTATCTGGAAAAAGGAGCAGTCTGGGAGAACACACATTGGTTTAGTAATTCTTTGTAGGAAAGAAGGCAAAGTAAGCTATTTAAAAGGGTTTGTTTTTTTGTTTTTGTTTTGGTTTTTGGTTTTTGGTTTTTAGCTAGACATTTATATTTTTTCAGTTGTTCCCCCACCACCACCACCACCACCACACACAGACTTTATACAGCATATGAGATTAAGTCCAGGGCCTCATGAATGGTTGCTGTGTGACAAAATGTTTCCTGGGGAAATGCGACACACAGATCTCACCCCTGATAGGAATTCCATGACAGAACAAAGTATGGTCCCACCAAATCCAGTTTGGTGAACCAGTGAGTTTTGTTGGGGTGACTTATATGAATGTGGGTCAGAGGTTACTTACAGGAGCAAAAATGACCCAAGATAGTTGCATCACCAAAGCCCCCTGAAGTATAGGTGAAGTATAGCTCACAAAACTGGAACACACAGCACAGCCCATAGGCAGCTCAAAGGCTTGGGAGAGTGTCTGGTTCAGGTGCTTGGGTTTGTCTACCTCTGCAGGCAGCTGCTCTGGTCTCAGTCTTCTTTGCCCTTTGTAGTTTGGCTTTGCTGGGTCTAAGGGCGACTCTCAGCTTTTATTGATTATTCTGTCAGGAAGGAGCTTTGTGATTCTGTTCAGTTTTGGGGACTTCCTGAAGGTATTTTGAGTTGTTTTCCCTTCCGGCATAAGGAGCTTCCCTTTAAAATGGAACGTTTCAATTTTGGAGAAAACTGTTATGCAGCAATCATACATAAGTTTATACCTCAAGCTCTCTTGAACAAGTCATTTTTAAAAGAAGAAACAAACAAACAACAACAACAAAAAAAACTCCAAAATAACCAAAGTAATACTGTCTTTGTTTGTTCTCTCTTGTTGTGATAAGGACCGCAACCCAAAGCAGCTTGGAGAGAAAAGGGTTTACTTACCTTATATACCCTGGGTCACAGTCTATTGAAGGAAGCCAAGGCAGGAACTCAAGGCAGAACTGAAGCAGAAGCCATGGAGGGGTGCTGCTTACTGGCTGGCTTACTCAGTCTGCTTTCTTATACCATCTAGGACCACCTGTCCAGAGGTGGCACTGCTTAGAGTAGACTGGGCCCTCCTGCATCAATCATTAATCAAGAAGATGCCAGCAGACTGATTTCTGGAGGTATTTCTCAATATAGGTTCCTCTTCCCATATAATTCTACCTTGTGTGGAGTTGATAAAGCGCTCGCGCGTGCGTGCACACACACACACTAACCAGTACACTAATAATAAGAAAAAAAGAACTTAGGGTCGGGGAGATGGCTCAGTCAGTAAAGTCCCTGTCACAAAAGCCTGAGGACTTGAGTCTGGATCTTCAGAAACCACATAAAAATCTGAGAGTGCCTGCTCACCTGTAGACCCAGTGTTGGGGCAGCAAAGAAAAGACAGATCCCTGAAGCTCATTGGGCAACCAACCTATCAGAACTTCAGGTTCAGTGAGAGCCATTGAAGAAAGACACATAGTGTTAATGTAAACCTCAGGTTTCCACAACGAACCTACATGGGCAAGCATCCACCCACACACACAGTGCGAGTCTCGCAAATAAAAATAACGTAGTTTCCTTTTCTAAATAGCCTATTAGAATGAGGAGGCTTCCTGTAATCCTGGGCTGAGAGTGACTCTCATCCAGGATAAGAAATGTGGCACTGTGCCTAGTGGAGTTATAGGTCACCTGAAGGGAGCAGAGAGATGGCTCTTCTGGCTGGCTAAAGGTGCATGAGCTAAAGATTGCTGACCTTGTCCTCCAAAGTCATGCCTCCTCAGGGAAGGAAGCCTCAGCTCTGGTCATTTTCCTGATGCTCAACTCTGCCCATTCCCTCTTTAGCCCCATTCCCAGTATTCAGTTTGATCACTTAATGTACTGTTGGACATTGTGTAAAAAATTCAGGTACCTGGTCTTTGTGGAAACCCCTTCTCCTTCAGGGTCACTGAGCAAAATGGATTCCTTAGGTATTCCATTTGTAGGTTCTTTACAATTTGCAAATCTGATTCCTATTCGTTATTTCAGTTAACTAGGGTTGGGACATGACCCTCTAATACAGCTTGCATAACTTCTCTTTGAGAGTTAAGCCATGCATGGGCTTAGGAGAAGTTCAGATGAAGAATATGAAGGTTATCAAATTTACAAGTCCTCCCACCCCACCTTTGTAGTGCTGGGGATGGAGCCCAGGCATGATAGGCAAATATCCCCCCCCCCCACTGAAAGAACTGTACCTCAATGCCTCTTTCCTTCAATCCTTTGCTGTTAAAAGCCACTGCTCCTGTGTTCAGATACTGATTTCTGAGGTATTATATCACAGAGAATATTAAAACAAAAAACAAAACAGCACTCGGGAGGTAGAGGCAGGTAGATTTCTGTGAGTGTTGAGGCCAGTCAGGTCCACAAAGAAAGTTCTAGGACAGTTATGGCTACACATCAAAATCCTGTCTTGAAAAACCAAACTGAACCAAACAAAGAAAAACAACATCATCATCATCAACAACAACAACAACAAAATTGTTTGAGCCAGAGAGATAGTTTGGCAGTTAAGAGCAGTTTCTGTTTTTGCAAAAGATCAAGTTTGGTTCCCAGCACCCACCTAGTGGTTTATAACCATCTGCAACTCCAGTTCTGGGGAATCTATTGCCCTTCACGTGTAGTGCGCAGACATGCATGTGAGAAAACACTCATACATATTTTAAAAAAAAGAGAGACAGTAACAGCTCTGCTTATTGTGTCAGATCAGAAAGCACCATATTTTTGTGTTTTCTTTCTTTTTTATTCTCTAGGCAAGTTTAGGGAGTTGATGTTGAACTAATTTGGCTCCGTGGAAAGAAGCCCCATGAATCTGTCTGAGGCTCTGTGGCTCTGGGTGAGACAGGAGACACTCGGGAGGTAGCCTCGAGTCTTCCCACACAGTCCAATGGGCTGGTTGGGGGCTGTGGGAAGCCTTTGCGGGCCCTGCCCATGGGTGGGAGAGGGGGCCATTTCTGTGGGTTCTCTAGCCCCAGGCACCACAGTTGTTGCAGGGTACCACAGACGGGCTAGCTGGAGTGCAGCTGGGGTTCCTTTCGGACTGGGTCTCGGCAGCTTGGGGTACTGGGCTAGCTGCTTAGGCTTGGGTGAATGGGTATCATCTGGGAGCACAGGGAAGCCCTCAGCAAGAGATTAGACACGGCTCCTTAATCGAGGGCCATATCCCTCACTTCCCATGGCAGGTCCAGATGAAGAGACAGTCCATAATTCTAAGACGTTCATTTTCATCTTGTGGAGAGTGTTGTGGATGGAATTGTACCCCCACCCCTCTGGGAGAGGCGAGGCAGATATAGTAACTGGAAAGGGGCATGGCTAAGCCTCTAGGTGTCTCATTAACTTGGGGATGGTTTGGGGCTGTGTGGCCAGCCTCTACCTGGGGCGTGGCCATGCCTCTACCTGAGGAGAGATGGTACATGACCATGACAAGAGCCAAAAGCCTCCCAGGAGCTTTGGCATAATGGTCCCTTGCAGATTCCGCTGGATTGCCCAAAGTTTACGCCTGTGCTCAACCAGGTGCCAGACTGCCTGTCACAGACCACTACCCTACAAATCTTTATTATTGTTATTTTATTTGTTTTCTTTATTTTTTTTTTAAATTTAAGGGCCATTTTAAAAATCTGTTGTTTCTGTAAAGAAACTAAGGCCATATGAAAGGTCCTCAATGTTTCATGGAGAAGTAGAAGATGGATTTCTCTCTCAGACTTATCTGTCTGTCTGTCCACAAAGTTCAAGTGTTGAGCCATTCCATGGAGGGAAAAATAGAAAAAAACAACACACACACACACACACACAGAGGACGAGGTTGTGAAAATACACCTCTCTAACATACTGTCCGAAGTTCAGCTCAATTTCCTTAGAAATAAACCCAGAAAACCAAATTGGCCATCAAAGAGTTAAGTGTAATCATGTTTAGAGTCTATTCTGATTCTTTCTCTTACATCATCACTGTCATCATGGTGAGCATCTTTCCTGGTGTTTCTTGCTGTCGTTTGAAATGATCCCTTGGTATTGAAGGAGAGTGGTATCCTTGGGAGAGAGTCCTAGACATGGGTTGAATGGCTCCAAGAGCATCCATCACTCACAGCTGATGGTCTATGTTTGTCAGCTCAATCTGCTTTTCTAAGGAGCTGTGGGCTCCCCCCCCCAGTTTTATTTATTTATTTTCTCAATGAGACCTTGTCTTTTGTGTCCAGGCTAGCTCAGAACTCCCTATGTAAAGGAGAGTGACCTTGGGCTTCAAATCCTTCTGCCTCTCTTTGTCTCCTCTAAGTGCTGGCAAAACGGGTGTTTGATGCCAGGGCCAGCTTCAAAAGAGCTACACTAATGTGGGTTGTAATCAAATGCCTGCTATGCGCATCACTGTGTGTTCTGAAGTGGGGTCTCACCCCTGTATCACTGTGTGTGTTCTGAGGTGGGGTCTCACCCCTGCATCACTGTGTGTTCTGAGGTGAGGTCTCACCCCTGTATCACTGTGTGTTCTGAGGTGGGGTCTCACCCCTGTATCACTGTGTGTGTTCTGAGGTGGGGTCTCACCCCTGCATCACTGTGTGTGTTCTGAGGCAGGGTCTCACCCCTGTATCACTGTGTTCTGAGACAGGGTCTCACCCCGGTATCACTGTGTGTTCTGAGGTGGGGTCTCACCCCTGTATCACTGTGTTCTGAGGTGAGGTCTCACCCCTGTATCACTGTGTGTTCTGAGGTGGGGTCTCACCCCTGTATCACTGTGTGTGTTCTGAGGTGGGGTCTCACCCCTGTATCACTGTGTGTTCTGAGACAGGGTCTCACCCCTGCATCACTGTGTGTTCTGAGGCAGGGTCTCACCCCTGTATCACTGTGTGTTCTGAGGTGGGGTCTCATCCCTGCATCACTGTGTGTGTTCTGAGGTGGGGTCTCACCCCTGCATCACTGTGCAGGAGCTGGGAAATGGTAGAATTGGAGAGGCTTTGCTACAACCCTTCACATTGGTGCTGCTACTTCAGGTGGCAGCCAGGTTAGCCCTCTACAGTTTGTTGTCTCAAGTGCCTTTCTCCCTTCACTAGGGAAGACTCTCCCACCGCCACTGGAGAAATCAGATCCCAAAAGGCTGGTTGCTTGTCCAACACTACCCTTCCTGCCTCAACCTGGTCATGGTAACTGGAGGTAGCCTCCTTGCTTCCTGGCTCCCCTGGAGAGACTGCCAGAAGACCTAGGATGGGGAGTATGCCCAGCTTTTGTTGAATGCTGGCTCCCCCACTGGCCCCCAGTCCCTAGTGGACATTTAGGACCTGTTTGCGGGGCCCTGTTCATCTTGCTGGGGTCAGCAAGGTATAGCCCTAGGGTGTAGTCACCCTCTCTCTATCCCTTTGTCTTCCTCCCCCCCCCCCCACTGTCAGCGGAAATCCTTTCCCAGGGAGAGGTGGGGTTTTTTCCCCCAAAGTAGATGTGGTCTTGTCACCTAATAGGTTTGCTTAGTGCCTTAACAACCATGGGAAGGGAGAGGTAGGAAATGAAGCTGGAGGGGCACAGGGTGCCAAACTGGAGGGCTTTGTATTCAGAGAGGAGGGAGCACCTTCCATGGCGTTTCTCCTTGTTTATTGTTTCCCCTTTCAGCATTGTTGGGGGGTGGCTCGGGGTTGCGGGGGACACTCAAGCTACTGCTATTCAAGGGTCTGGGGCAGGAGTCGTGCTTTGAGTGCAGGAGGTAGAGACTATCTGGTAACCCTGGAGACCCTGTTTCAGAAGAAGGGAAGCTGAGTGTGCTGGAGCAAGGCTGAGGCAGGAGGATTTTTATGCGTTTGAGACCAATATGGGCTACACGGTATAAGGTCAGCCCCAGTTATAGAGTGAGACCCTGTGCAAACAAAAACCGATGATGTAAAAACCTTCAGATAAATTTGAAAGTGTTGAAAGTCCATGGTAGCAGCAGCCAGTAGTTTTACTAAGTCAAACAAGCTGCCATCTGCGTGTGGACACATTACCTGATGGCTGCTTAGAACATAACCTGGGCTCCTGTTCTCCTCACCAGCAGGGTACTGGGCAGCCCCAGGTATCCTTTTGAAGCTTCAGGGTTTTGTTGCTGTTGTTCTTTTAAGTGCCAAGAGCAGGAGACCTGGCCTCTGACACGTTAGGCAAATGTTGTGCTCTGAAGCTATTTTATATGTGGCATAGAAAAATGCTAAGTGTGGACACAAGATGTGGCGCATGCCTTTAATCCCAGCACTTGGGAGGAAGGTGAATCTCTGAGTTTAAGGTCAGCCTGATCTATAGAGTACCAGGACAGCCAGAGCTATGTAATAAAGAGACACTGTCTCAAAAAAGAACAACAACAACAAAACCCCAGAAAGCTAAGTACAGTGGTTTTTAACCTTCCTAATGCTGCGACTCTTTAATACAGTTCCTCACTCTATGCTAACCCCCAACCATAAAATTATCTTCGTTGCTACTTCATGACTGTAGTTTGGCTAGTTATGAATTATAAATATCTGATATGCAGATGGTCTTAGATGACCCCCCCCCCAAAGGGTTGTTCCACTCCACAAGGTTGAGAACATCTGGCTTCGTGGTAATACGTGGTTTTTGTTTTTTTACAGAGTGGCTTATGTAGCAGAAGGTGGCCTTGGAACGTCTACGTCAGGATTACAGGTACGTACCACCACACCCACACAGATGTTTGTATGTTTTATCAGTATTTTTAAAAAGGAAAGCATCTGTTTCCAAGAAACCAATTGAACCTTGAAGGGAACTCTGTTCCTCTTAAACCAGTATGGGGGAGCAAGCCATACAAAGAGAAGCAATGGGAAGAGCCATCTCTGTGAGCTGAGCTGCCTTTCTGAAAAGAATCACTCTCAAACCTGGGGATACGTCTACAGCATCTCCACCCCATACTAGAACACAGTGTTCCTCACCCCCACCCCGTTTTCTTTTTTGAAACAAGGTTTTTCTGTGTAGCCCTGGCTGTTCTCTACAGAGGGAACTCACTCTGTAGTCCAGGCTGGCCTTGAATTTACAGAGATCCGCCTGCCTCTGCCTCTGAGTGCTGGATTAAAGGGGTGCGCCACCACTGCCCCATGGACATGGAGTGTTCAGTGCTAAATTCAGACAGTTCCTGGCACACCTGAGTGTTCAGTCACCCCTAGCACGGTGACAGTGTGTGATGCGACCCTGTGGAAAGATCCAAGGAAGCTTCTGCTACTGAAGGGCAGTGTTTCCTTTCATTGTCTGGCAGATCTTCGTGAAAGCCCTGCTTACCTGCTTTTTCAGGGAACAGATCAGCAGCAAGATTCTGACGTACCTGGGTGGGCTGGTTAGGAGTCAGTAAAATGCCCTCCAGAGGAAGGGCAAGGTTTTTAGCATGTCTCAGGTTCCTGAGGTGTGCAGTGCCAGCTGCCTGGCATGAAGTTCAGTGCAGACAACTTCGCCGGTTCAACTTGCTGAATGGTCTTTGGGGAAAAAGATTGGTTCCTTCCTCTTCCCCTAGGTACCTTCCTGCCTTCTGGGCCTCTTGTGTTTAATATCCTCTTGGGTGAAGCCAGTACTGGAGAGGGACTATACTTAACCAGCAGCCCAGCCTGTAGTTGGAAAATCGGATTAGTGTTCTGAAAAATCACTTGTAGCTTTGCCTTCCTCTGAGAGGCTCAAAGGCTGAGGAAGAGCCCACATCTGTTTACTTTTCTTTCATTTGGAATCTTGGGCTGTTCCTATAACCAGCCACCCCTCCCCCAACCTACTGCCATCCCCCAGGTTTGGGTGGTTTGAATTTGCTAGCCATTGGCCCTCAGTGGCTTTGAGGGTTCAGTGGACACTTCTGCTGTCCAAAAGCATTCTTTGAAGGATTAGCTGGTGCATGCTGGACTGGATGGGTACTGTACCTGTCTCTTGTGTGGCTGTCGGCACAAGAGAGAGCAGGCAAAGCTGGACTTGCTACCAGGAACCAGGGCCTCATGCATGCTAGGCAGACCCCGATTTACCGCTGAGTAGCTCACAGTCCCTGCAGCATGGTTCTTCCTCTCCCTTTAAAATAAAGCCCTAGAAGGATCTACGTGATGTATGCATGTGGTGGTCATGTATGAAGATGTCATATATGAAGGTGGTCATGTATGAGTGGATGTATAGTCATAGCAAAAGGCTGGATGAACATTGCAGAGGTAAAGAAGGGAAGAAGGCAGATGGTCTATGCTGTATTCTGTAGTCTATATTTATTTATTTTGTTTGCTCTCTTTTGTAATATTGCTGGCTGTCCTGGAACTTGCTTTGTAGATCAGGCAAGCCTCGAACTCACAGAGATTTTCCTGCCTCTGAATCTCTAGTGAAGGAATTCAAGGCGTGAACCACCACACCCAGCTATGTAGTCTATAGTCTATAACTCAGATTACATATGAAACCATAGAATTACCCCTAAGATTAGGTGACCATAACTAAGTGAAGTACAGTGTCATACAGTAGAAGATTCAAGATTGAATTCCTAGAAGTGATAATGGGTAAGCCTAAGACCCACAGACAAGTAGAGGCTAGATTTGTTCATTCAACAAATATTTCCTGGGCTAAAGATGTAATTAATCTGGTGGAGTGAGTGTTTAACATGCAAATGGTCTTGAGTTCGATCCCCAGCATCAGGTAAAACTGGGTATGGTAGCGCACAGCTGTGTGATTCTAGCATTTTGTGACTGGGAGCAGGAGGATCAGAAGTTCAAGGTTATTCTTAGCTACATAGTGAGTTTGAGGCCAGCCTGGACTACTCTGAGACTATGTCTCAAAACAGAAGTTGGGCTTCTAGTAGAATGTAAGGTCCTTCTCTTGTAGAACTGCAGTCCAATGGAAGGAAGAAGAGAAACAAAGGGTTATGGAGTTAAAGGGTAGAGCTCAGTGGTGGAACACTTGTCTAAGATCTGTAATACCCTCCCAACATACACACACACACACAC
>JADRCH010000225.1:2298809-2325617 GCA_019843965.1 Rhynchomys soricoides | reverse complement strand
CCCACACACACACCCATACACACACACACACCCATACACACACATACCCATACACACACACCCATACACACACACCCACGCCCCCACACACACACACCCATACACACACCCATACACACACACACACACACACCCATACACACACACAAAGTCTGTGGGCTCTATGAAGGAAACAATCTGGGCTATCAGACACACAGAGTAATAGGGGTGCTCCTTTTGTGGCACTAGTATTGAAATAAGACCTATACATTCTAGGTAAACTATCCTGAGCTACATTGCTAACCCTTTGTTGGGAAGGGGCTTTGGACAGAATCTTACTGTGTAGCCTAGGGTGGCCTTGAACTTGAGATCATCAGCCTTCTAAGTATTGGAATTAAGAGAACATACTGCCCTGTGGTGGGGGTGCCTTTAATTGTAGGACTCAGAAGGCAGAGACAGGCAAATTTCTGAGTTTGAGGCCAGCCTAGTCTACAAAGTGAGTTCCAGGATAGTAAGAGCTACACAGAGAAACCCTGCCTCAGAAAAACAAAACAACAAACAGAATATGCATTATGGCTAGCAGGGCAATTGTTTTATTTATTTTTAATATAGGGTTTACCCTGTAACCCAAGCTGGCACGAAACTGTGTACTGTAGCTCTGGTTGGACTAGAACTTGTGTCCACTCAATTTCAGCCTCCCAAGTATCCGGGTTACAGGCATGACACATCGTATCCAACTTAGGGATGATTTTCTTTAAAAAACATAAAACAATAATAACAAAAAACCCTATTCATTTACTTTGTTCATGCGTGATGTGTGCTTTTTTTTTTTTTTTCGATTTATTTAAGATTTATAAGTAAGTACACCGTAGCTGCCTTCAGACACTTTTTCTTCTCCCTTCGGCTCTGCTCGCTGTAGCTGTCTTCAGACACCCCGAAGAGGGCATCAGATCTCATTACAGATGGTTGTGAGTCACCATGTGGTTGCTGGGATTTGAACTCATAACCTTTGGAAGAGCAGTTGGTGCTCTTAACCGCTGAGCCATCTCTCCAGACCCGTGATGTGTGCTTTTGTGTATGTGTGTGCATGAGCACACGTGTCCTTGTGTCATGGAGTGCATGTGGAGGTCAGAGGACAACCCATGAGAGTGGGGTTTCTTCTTTCCCCATGTGAGTCCTGGGGATGGAACTGGATGTGAGAGAACTAGACTTTCAGATAGCCACAGGAGGTAGGAGTTTGAGGCGCCTGCGCGTGGCAGCTGAAGCTGTGTTAGAACAACCGTAAGCAGGAGGATCTAGAGCTTGCCAGGCCTTGTAGGATGCTATGAGAAGGAGCTAGTAGGCAGGGAGGAAGGACAACTGCGCTGGGGCAAGAGAGATCTTTGCCCATCTGGAGGACTTCGGAGTCTCTGTGTCTCAGAGGTTGGAAGAAATGTGTCCCGGGAAGCTTATGTCAGGAGGAATCAGGTACAAGTGGCTAGTTGGGCAGAGAAGTGGCTCTTGCCAAAGAGGGTGGGATGGGGCACACAGGTCCTTCTCTATCTTTTCAGGCAGGGATTCTCAAAGTCTTCGCTCCTGTGTGAAAAATCAAGCCATAAAGGGAAGAAGGCCTCACCGTTCAACTTGAGGAACGACAGAAGACAGGAAGACAGAGTTAACTCAGATAAACTTGGAGCAGGCCTTGCTTGGCTGGTTGCCTTTCCTATAAATATCAGTCTCCTAGGCCTGGAAACACAGCGGTCGGGGATGTTGGAAGCTATTGGGGGACATCCTTCCTGCTCCAGTGTCCAGGAGTTGACTGTCTGTACACATCTGCATGCAAGTGCCTAGAAGCAAGCAGGATGGGCACAGTCCCAGAAGGTGGTTATTCTGAGATCACTCCCTTTGCCTCGGTGGGATGCCTTCACTTCCTCTGGGGGCCCAGGCAGTTCTCTGGCGGGTCTTCAGCAGAGAAATCTGTAAAAGTCATTGGCTTGGTTTAAGAGAACTAGGTCTTTGTGCAGGGGCTGTCGAAACAGAGGGAGGTCAGCTCCCCTGCCAGAACAAGGATGGCCCTCTGTTGGTGGTGAGCCATGCCACTACTGTAGTCATGAGGGGAAGAATGGGAAGAGGATGGAGGAGCGAAGATAATTTGGCAACATGTGAGTTAAACGGCCGAGGAAAACCCACAGAGTAACCAGACATTCTTCCTCGCATGCAAGCTCCTGCCTAAAGTTGGAAAAGGAAGGAATATTTTTCTTGCTTCTTAGACATGACATCCGGTGAGGGGAAGATTTAGAACAGATGGGGACCAGGGGAGCTTCGATGGATTTGCTTGTTTCACCACAATTTTCCCCTGTCCTAGGGCCAGAAATGTCTCCCCCATCCCCCTTTAGTGAAGTTAAGAAAGAAAAGGAGTAAAAAGATGTTGTGGGTGGACTATGTGGCTCAGCGGGTAAAGTGCTTGCTGCTCAGGCATGAGGACCTGAGATCAGGTCCCGAGTATTCACATAAACAGTCAGGTCCATGGCAGTGTTGGCCTGTAATTCCAGTGCAAGGGAGGATGAGGCAGGAGGATCTCTGGGGCTTGCTGGCCTGCTCATCTTGCAGATTCAGTGAGCTCTGGCTTTAGTGACATAGGATAGAGAGCTAAAGAAAAGCACACAGCATCATCCTCTTTCCTTGTGCATGCATACAGACATACCTCTATTTCCCCTCATATACAGACATGTATACGTGCATAGTCCACAGACTCCCCACCACACAGATTAAAAAAAAATCCAACCGGGTGTGAAGGCATACACCTCTAACCAATCTCATTACTCCAGTGGCAGAGTCAGGCAGATTTCTGTGAGTTCAGAGCCAACCTGGCCTACATAAGGAGTTCCAGAATAACCAGTAGCCAGAGCTACATTAGTGAGACCAAACAACAAAGTTAGAGAGGAAAACTCCAAAAAAGATCGAGTCAAGTTTTTATTGTAAAGCATTCCCCTGGGACCAAAGATAGAAAACAAACTTGAAAATGGATTTAATTTGTGATTTTAGAAGGAGGAAGGAGAAGCTGCCATGGGTTAGGTCAGGTCAAGAAAACATGGCCCCAAGGGCTGGCCCATTGGAGTTAAGAGCAGCCCAGATGAAACATAGTAAGGAATAACTCGGAGTTATCAATAGGAAAGTAGGAAGAGATGAAAGATCCCAGTCAGGTGGGGAAGAGGCCATCTGACTGGCACAAGGTGAGGGGTGTTCTGAAATCTTCCAACACCATGTGTGGAAAAAAAACTGTGTGCTATCCCATTTCAAGGGTGTGGGCTTTGGATCCCAGCTTGGGTAAACTACAAAAGGCTTATCAACTTAGGATATAGCAGCAAGATGTGCTAGAAAGCACCTGTGATCCCAGCATGCAGGAGACTGAGGCAGGAGAATAGAGTTTTAGAGGTCAGCCTGTGTACTGGCTGATTTTGTGTGTCTGCTTAACACAAGTTAGAGTCACAGGAGAGGAAGGAGCCTCATTTGAGAAAAATGCCTCCATGAGATCCAGCTGTAAGGCATTTTCTCAATTGGTGATCAATGGGGGAGGGCCCAGCACATTGTGGGTGGTACCATCCCTGGGCTGGTGGTCCTGGGTTCTATAAGAAAGCAGGCTGAGCAAGCCATGGGAAGCAAGCCAGTAAGCAGCACCCTCTGCATCAGTTCTTGCCTCTAGGTTCCAGGCGTGCTTGAGTTCCTGTCCTGACTGCTCCCGTCTCCCTAGTGATGGACTATGATCTGAAAGCATGCGCCAAAAAGACCTCTTTTCTCCCCGACTTGCTTTTTGGTCATGGCGTTTTGTTGTAGCTATAGAAACCCTGACTAAGACAGTCTGGGATATGATGAGCCTGTCAAAAAGAGAAGACAGAAAACCAAGTGTGGTGCTTTGAATATGCTTGGCCCAGGGAGTGGCACTATTTGGAGGTGTGACCTTGTTGGAGGAAGTGTGTCATTGGGCATGGGTTAGGATTAGGGTTCCTAGTTGCCTGGAAGCTATAGTCTTCTAGCTGTGTTCAGATGTGGTGGTAGAACTCTCAGCAACTCCTGTACCTTGCCTGTTCCTGCCACGAAGATAATGGACTGAACCTCTGAACCTGGCCACCCCAATTAAATCTTGTTCTTGTAAGACTTGCCTTGGTCATGGTGTCTGTTCACAGCAGTAAAACCCTAACTAAGACACCATGGTAGTGATATGAAGGGGCCATAGAGTCCTCAGATGACTGTAGCACTGTCCTTTATGGAGCCAGGTAACCAGATACCTGCCCCAAGGCTGTAGCCAGCCAGTTTTGCTAGGAATATCCAGTTATTACTTACTATGTTTCATCTGGGCTGCTCTTAACTCCAATGGGCCAGCCCTCAAGGCTCTATTTCTTGACCTGACCAAACCCATGGTGGGTTCTCCTTCCTCCTTCTGGAATCAATGACTCTGCCATGTTCTGCACAGGGAGCATGCCAGTGCTTTCTAGAGATTGGGAATCGAAAAAGAGCTGAGGATAAAGGACACAAAGGAAAAATAATTTTTTTGAGACACACTTGTAATCTGTAGCCCAGGCTGGCCTTGAATTTGATCTGTGGCCTAACTGCTGACATTCTTGCCTCTGCCTCCTTGAAGGAAAAAATTTTTTTAAAACTTTTTTGTTGTTGTTGTTATTGTTTTGGTTTGGTTTTGCCTTTTTTTCTGAGACAGGATTTCTCTGTGTAGTCCTACCTGCCCTGGAGCTCACTTTGTAGACCAGGCTGCCCTCAAACTCACAGATCTGCCCACCTTTGTCTCCCAAGTTCTGGGATTAAAAGTGTACACCACCACTGCCCAGCTTTAAACTTTTGTTTTACATTATTTACTGTGTGTGTGTGTGTGTGTGTGTGTGTGTGTGTGTAGGGGGTATTATGTGTGTGCTTGTGCATGTGTATGTATATGTATGTGTGTGTGTATGTTTGTGTTTGTTAGTGCATGCTTTCCAACCACCTACACCACGGAGCTATCTTGCAGGACCCAAAGGAAGTTTTTGATACTATAAAAAGTTTTCTGCCCCAACTGTGGTTTATTAAGTATTTCTTAAAATTCATAGGACATTTTACTAAAAAGCATGAATCTTATTGTATATAAATCTTACCACAATAAGCTTACCAAAAAATTCCTTATCCTCTTAGGTTGCTGGAGTCATACTTTGACATTTCTTGTTTGTCTGTTGTAGTTTTTGAGACACAGTCCTCCCCCGGCTGGAGCTCTCTTTGTGAGTTCCGTACTCACAGAAATCAGCCTGCTTCTGCTCCCTAGTGCTGAGATTAGAGGTGTGTGCCAGCATGCCCAACATAGTTGGGCATTTCTTGAGAAAACTGATAACAAGTCCCTTTCCCTAAGTGACAAAGTGATAAAGCCTGTTGTGTCATGTTTAATATTGCCAGGGAAGATGTGTGTCCAAAATATGGTTTTGTTTTTGTTTTTTTTGAGACAGTGTCTTGTCGCCCAGGCTGGCCTTGAGTTCTGTATAATCTAGGGTGACTTGAATTGCTGATGGACATGCGCATACCTCCCACAAGCCACCACACCCAGCTTGCTTCTCTTTCTTTTCTTTCTTTTTTCTTCTGACTGGTCTTTCTATATAGCCCTACCAATCCTCATGCCTTAGCCTCAGATTAGAAGTGAATACCATCCCTTGGCCCTGTTGGTTCTTAAAGTGGAAGAGACTTCCTTAGAGGGAATCTATTGCTGGCTTTCTTTCTATCTGCCTCTCTCTGAGTGGAGAACCTCTGTGTTTTCCTATGAATGCGCATGACCTGAACCAGAGAATTCCTTGTGGTACTTTCCTTCCTTCCTTCCTTCCTTCCATCCTTCCTTCTTTCCTTCCTCCCTCTCTCCCCTCTTTCTTTCTCTCTCTCTCTCTCTCTCTTTCTTTCCTTTCTCTCTTTCCTTTCTCTTTCTTTCCTTCCCCTCCTCTCTTTTCTGAGACATGGTTTCTCTGTATGTAGCCCTGGCTGTCATGGAACTTGTTCTGTAGACCAGGCTTGCGTCTTCCTCCCTGATAGGATTAAAGGTTTGTACCACCACCACCACCACCACCGTTCGTGGTAACTTGTAAGCCAGAGCTCTTGAAGCAGATGGTCATTTATTTATTTATTTATTTATTAGGTTGGATTAGAGTTCGAGGCTCTAAGGAAGAATCTACTCATCGTGCAGAGTAAAGACATTCAGAGCTAGTTTTTGATGTGTCAACCTTGAGAGCCAGTCGTGCCTGATCTGGCTTTGTACCCAGAACTCTCCAGGGACATGAGCTAATGATTTCTGCCCCTTTCCCTCTTAAGCTGGATTGACATGCTCTTCGACCATTTACAGATGTTTTTGCAGTGGTGCACCTTCTGACCTATACAATTTTGACTGAAAAACTAGAGCTTCTTGTCCTAGGAGATGATGGGGTGGTAGAAGAGACAGCTCAATCAGGGAGTCTCAAGAGGAGCCTCTCAGGATTTCCTGGCTCTTATTATTATGGGAACTGGAGCAGGTGCAGAGGGTTGTGATGAAGAAGAATTTGAGAAACTGGAGGCTGGGAGACAGGCCAGGTTTTGGCCCAATAGGGGAGGGAATGCCAGGGGCCCGGTCCTGTCCTAGCAAGGGGATCTCTGGTGGTGGCCACGGAGCCAACAAGGATCTGGACTGGAGAGAGTTCCCCACTGCAAGCCAGCCATGGGCTCCTGCCCTGTGTCTATATGGGACTTCCTGGGCCTCCGTTTCCTTTGATCAAACCTAAGTGCTACATGTCTGTTGTGAACATGGCTATGAATACCTTCAGGACTTACATCTGAGGGAGGCCCGTCTCTTTCATTTACTTGAAGGTTGTTCTAGATGACACGAGCTAGAAAGAAGCTCAGGCGTCCTGTGGGACTTCAGCCATAATCTGCTCTCTTCATGAGCTGCAGTTAGAGAGCTGGAGTCAAAAGCAGGAAGGCTCAAAGATGTAGTTCTGGGACTCTGAGTTCTCGAACAGTGGTGGGTGAGGATGGAAGCCTCCTGAGGTGCTGGGCCGAGGAGCCTTTGAGTGCTCAGTTTAGTACCTGCTGTGGTCACTCACTGGAAGGACAGGAAGCAAGTATGTCTTCCTTTGAAAAAGGATTGTAGAATTTTTTTAATGCAAAAGTGCCACACATCTGTTAACAGCTTTGAAGATATAAAAAAAATTTGTGGTAGGAAAGGTAAGCCACACAGGACCATTCAACTTGGAAAGATAACACTGGTGTTCGTTTATTTATTTATTTATTTTTTAATGTTTCTTTCCAATATTCACTTCACTATGCCTATGCGTTGATACAAACACACACACACACACACACACACACACACACACGCTCGACATATGGCTTATCAGAAATTTTCACTTTTTTGTAAGTATAGTTCAAACCTTTTCTTTCTATCCCCCCCCCCCCCCCCAACTTTTAGACAGACTCTCATATGCTGGCTAGGCTTAGCCTTGCTGCAAAGTCAGGGATGACTTTGAACTTCTGATTGTCCTGCTTCCCCTTCCTGAGTGCTGGGATTACAGACATGCACTACCACACCCAGTCTGATTCTATTTGTACTTAATACATAGTATAAACACTTTTTTTTCTTTTTGTACAGTCTGATCCCTCACTGTTATGTAACAGTTTAAAACCGGTTCACCATTTACAATGTATCAGTTTTACTGAATAGCTATCCTTTCCAGATTCTTCTTCTTCATCTTCATCTTCTTCATCTCCTCTTCCTCCTCCTCCTCCTCCTCCTCCTCCTCCTCCTCCTCCTCCTCCTCTTTTTCTTCTTCTTCTTGATTTTTGAAGCAGGGTTTCTCTGTGGAGCCTTGGCTATCCTGGAACTTGATTTGTAGACAAGGCTAGCTTCGAACTTAGAGATTCAACTGCCTCTGCCTCGGGGTGCTGGGATTAAAGCTACCATGCTCAGCGACCTTTTCAAATGAATTACGAGGTGAAACGGGATGCCCATTTATTTGTTTGAAAATGGTGGCTGGAGTTTGACATTGACCATGCTAGTGAGGGCTCCTCCACTGAGCTACACCCCCGTGGGAGGCCTGTTAGCCGTCTAAACTCCTCCCCACAGTTACCTGGCAACAGCCAGGTAGGCCTGAGCCACTATAAAAGGGGCTGCTTGCTCAGCTCTTGCTCTCTTCCCTCCTGCTTCCTTCTCCCTCTCTTGCTCTCTCTCTTCCCATTCCCTTCTCTCTCTCTCCACGTGGTCATGGCCAGCCTCTACTTCTCTACCCTCTTCCTCTCTCTGCCTTTCTCTGCCTCTACTACCCTCTTAACTCCCCTCCCTATGCCCTGAATAAACTCTATTCTATACTCTACCGTGGTGTGGCTGGTCCCTCAGGGGAAAGAGATGCCTTGGCATGGGCCCACTGAGGCACCCCTTCCTCCACACCTCACCACACACCCCTAGAACATATCTTATATCTCTTTATCTTTTTATAAACACATCAAGGCTTATTTAAAAGCTTTTGTATGGCAACACTGGCCCTGGAGGAGGAGTCCTTTTTCCATTTGTGATTCGTTGATTGAAATAGGGTCTTGTTGTGTATCCCTGACTGGCTTTGTGCTCTCTGTGTAGACCAAGGAGGCCTTGAACTTGCAGTGATCTTCCTGACTCTGAGTCTGGAGTGTTGAGATTGCAGGAGTGTGCCACCAAACCCAGCTGAGAAGTAGTTCTGATTTGCTCTCCTGCTAATGATGAGTGAAGGTGTGTGAGGTACTGCTGGGTATTAATGGCTTTTCAGGACTTTGCTAACTGATATAAAGGAAAAGTTATCTCACTTATTTCAAGTGGGAAAAAAAGCTTTTTTCATAATTCAGCACAGTTGGAAGGTGATAGGATCTTTGGGAGACTGAACCTGAGGAGTCATCTTTAGGTCACTGGGATTCCTTCTTGAAGAGGATTAGGGCAGCCGGTCTCTTCTCCTTTCTCTGCTTCCTGGTTCACCAGGTTGAATGGTTTGCTCCACCCTGTGTTCCCTCTAATGTTTTGGAACAAAATAGGAGGGCCATCTTGGTAATTGAAGTGGCGTAAGGTTCTAGAAGTGCCATAGACTAGTGCATTGGCGACCTTTACAGCTGTTCAGTTTAAGGTGGTAAATGACACACTTAAGTAAACATTGGAGATATGAGGGCTGGCAAAATGCCTCAGGCATGTAAAGCCACCTGCTGACTTGAGTCCTTGTGACCCACATGGTGGAAAGAGGGATGTAACTCCCACAAGCTCCTCTCCTTTGATGCTGTGACCTTACTGGTTCTCTGAGGGTTCCTCAACAGTCTCTTACAGAGGCTGTACCTCTCTTCTAATAAGTGAAGAGGTCTGTTCCTTTAAGGTACCAGAATTGGGTTGTGGCTGGCACCACAAGGGGTCTCCTCAGAGGCCCCAAGCATGGAGTCCTGGAGAGGAACTTCCCAAACCATTGGACAACTCTTTTCTTTTTCTAAGTTACTTACTCAGTAGATACAGTCACATGAGACTGACAGTAGCTCATCACAGCCTGCTTGCTAACTCCTTTCACGTTTATATCAAGTTGTCCAGCTTCAGCCTCCTGGGTCATCAGATCTAAAGGTCTTACCAGAACCATTTTGATAAGTATCTGGGCAGTGTGCTGTTAGTTCCCAGAAACACCGTGGCAGGAGGGTGGGAGAGAGCTTGGAACCAGAATGCCTGATGTTGGTAGGAATGTAATTGAAAGTGCACAGCGGCAGCCTCGCTCTCGCTGTCATCCGACTTAGAGATAGTGAAGTAAAAGGTACTTGTAGGGCTAGGGAGAGGGCGAGGTGGGTGAAGTGCTTGCTTGTGAGGCCCTGAGTGAGCATCCCCAGCACAAGGCTCAGTAGCGTGTGTCTGTCATCCCAGCACTGAGGGAGTGGAGGCCAAGGATTGTGAGGGCTCAGTGCCTGTCTAGTTTAGACAGTCCAGATCCAGAGAGAGACCCTGCCTTAGAAAACAACGGATAACAATAGATCAAGAGCTGATGTTGACCTCTGGCTTCTACAAGAGCACACACATATGTTCTTCTACACACATGCATGCCCCTGTGTTAAACACACACACAAAAGTAAAATGTAATTGATTAGTAGGTAAAAAAAAAAACAAAATAACTCAGAGACAGTGGATAAAACTGGAATTTGGAAAACACAAGTGTATGCTATAGTTGCTTTTTATGTCAGATTCCCCTGTCTAATTTTCAGCACAGGTCAGGGAGTTGAAGTGCATGGAAATGTCAACAAAGATGATGAGCTGGTATCGGGCAGGCTGGCTTCAGTGCCCAAAGCACCAACTCCAGCTTGAGGCTCTGGGTAGGTTGGCAGTTGGTCTCTCTGGTTATCTGATGAGGGCCTTTGCTAGTGTTATCAGTTAGTCTTGTGGGCCAGGCACAGCTGTCAGTGCTCAGCATCCTCTCCCTACTCCCTTTTCTCTGGGAGACAGGGTTTCACTGTATCACCGTATCACCCTGGCTTGGCCAACGGCTTGCTCTGTAGACCAGGCTAGCCTCTAACTCACAAAGATCTTCCTGCCTCTGCCTGTTGAGTACTAAGGTTTAAGATGTATACCACCATGTCTGGAGATCTCTTTCCCTCCCCTTCTACCTGCCCCCTTTGTGTATATGTGTGTGTGGTGTGTGTGTGTGTGTGTGTGTGTTGTGTGTGTGTGTGTGTGTGTGTGTGTGCGCACATGCATGCATAAGAATTAGAGTTCTGCCATGGGTTTGAGCCTAGTCAGACACCTCTCAAGATCTAAAATCCTAAGATGCTCTTCTATGGTGATATACTATCTATGGGTCCATGCTGGTCCCCGTGTACTCTTTCTTCTGAAGGCAGGTGTCTTGTGAGTCAGAGATGGAAGCTAGAACCTAGTTGTCAGTGGATGGAGTGTCAGGCCAACTGTGCTGGGCTGGATGCCATGTCTGGGCTGTGCAGCATTTGAGGTGCTCAGCATGCAGTGGTCTTGCTTCTCCTTCTGCCTCTGAGGTAGGAACCTTTGTTCTGTTGAGCAAATGGAGTCACAGCTCCAAGAGTGTAAGCATCTGTTTAAGCATATTAGAGTGGGCAAGGTAAGGGCTAGAGTCCAGGCTTGTCTGGTCCCAGAGCCCATGCTTTCTGCTCTTCTCCGTAGCTGTGAGCAAGGAGGCAGAGATAGGGATGAGTTTGTATGAGCAGGGCTGGGTTAAGTAATAAACACATGGTCTTGGACGTGGGATAAACCGAGGTTCAGATCCTGTCTTCTTCCTTTCTTATGTGTGTGTTATGATAGGAAGCATCTCATTGGCTTATTCCTGTAGCCACCCCTCTCAGATCTTTCCCCTGTTTTACAGAAGAAGAAACAGGTTTTCAGCCTGCCTTGTACTTCAAGGATAACACACCAGCAGGAACTTGCAGAGCCATGATGTTAAGGGTCTTGCTTTCAACTGAGATAAAGCTGTGGCCCCGTGGCCTCCAGCTGCCTCTCACTGCTGGATGGAGGGAGGTTCCGCAGCTTGCTGCAGAGGCTCTGTGGCATTCTCTCCCTCTCTTAGGGTCACCTTGCATCTCTGCCTGCTGTGTAGCATCCCAGGGAGTCAGAGGCTATCCCTCAGACTTCCTCCTAGCTTCCTGTTCTACATGAAGTGTAAAAAGTGGCACTTAGAAGAATCTATTCAGATGGGAGCTGGGTGAGACGTGAAAATAAGGCTTTTGAGTTGCTACACATAAACCTGAGCATCAATGAAAAGCTTTTTATTTGGTTTCCCAGCCAGACTTTGAGAAGACAGTGGGCCAGGCAGTCTGTGGGCATGTTATCGGCAGTGGGTTGGAACAGGGGCCACTTTGAAGAGTGAGGAGGGAAAATTATTTCTGGGAAATAGGACAGTCAAGAGTCTGGGATGTCAGTAAACAAGTGGAACACAGAGAGGCTTTTCTGAGGAAGGAGAAGAAGAGGAGGAGGAGGAGGAGAAAGAGGAGGAGGAAGAAGAAGAAGAGGAGGAGGAGGAGGAGAAAGAGGAGGAGGAAGAAGAGGAAGAAGAGGAGGAGGAGGAAGAAGAGGAGGAGGAGGAGGAAGAAGAGGAGGAGGAAGAGGAGGAAGAAGAGGAGAAGGAAGAAGAGGAAGAGGAGGAGGAGGAAGAAGAGGAGAAGGAAGAAGAGGAAGAAGAGGAGGAGGAAGAAGAGGAGGAGGAGAAGGAGTCAGCACCCCACTCCACAAGTGTCTAAGGAGGAAAGTGCCTAGAGAAACCCATGTTAGCAGCTTTTATAGCTTCCTCCTTGTAATGTGCTGGGCAGTCCCTGAACAGGCTGGTGTTTCATTTCCATGTAACAAGGCCCAAGGAGCAGGCACAGTTCTCCAGCAGTAGCCTGACTGGGGCCTTGCCCAAGGATGAGGAAATTGCCTTGAGCCATGTGCAGCAGCATGGCCCTGGTGACTGCTGGGTAAGCCAGGAGGAAGGTGAGGAGGGAGCAGGTTTCCTGGCCTCTTCTCTAAGTTTGTTTGGCTTGTTAGAACCTTAAACCTAAGGTGCTTTAACAGCCAGTGCCACCAAAGGAGGTGGCAGGCAGCAGTGAGAAGGCAGCCATGCTGGGGAGGAAGGCACCAGTCTGTGCTGTCCCACCCGAATAGGAACCTTAATGTGGGGAACCCACGGGAAGGTCTTTGTGGCCTGTGCTGTCTTGGCCAGGACACTTTCCATGACTTGATTTTTACCTGCACTTATATTCTCTTCTCTTTGGTAATGTGTGCATCTGTATATGAAGTATTTTTGAACATGGACTTATGTGCATGGTTTTAAGAATATACATCTGGTACATTAGTGACCTGTGTGGGGGCGTTATATAATGTTTTAGAGAGAGAGACATTGGAGCAAGGCAGCAGCTAGTTGCTTTAAGACATTAGCAGAACTCAGAACATGTCTCCTGGATGGGGGCAGGCACTTTGATTTACTGTTTTACTATAGAAGTAGCAGATTCTTTCTTCCTTTTTTTCTCCAGATATTGTTTAGAGACTATGGCTTTGTGTGGATGTATGTGAGTCTAGCACAAACCCAGGGCTTTGCACATGATAGGCAGGTACTCTACTACAGAGTCACATTGCTAGCCCTTGGTTTGTTTCTGTTTTGAGGGGGAATTCCACTATATAGCCCTGGCTGTTTTGGAACTTTTAATAAAGACCAGGCTAGCCCAGAGTTCACAGAGATCTGCTTGTGTCTGCCTCTCATGTGCTGGGATTGGAGGCATATGTTAGAAATGTTCTAAGTAAATACTTAAAATATATCACACTTATAAATGAAGTTGTTTTGTTTTTGTTGTTGTTGTTGTTGTTTATGTACAGGAGCCTGTAAGTGGAAGTGGTTCCCTAGGTTTCCTCAATACATTTCATCAGGGGAAGGGTGTGATCTTCAGAGGCTAAGTCATTTGCTCAGAGCTGTAGCTCAGCTTAGCAGCATGACACTCTCCTATTTGCCTAGCCTGTGCTTCTATCTCCAGCCAGCAGGGAAAGAAGAAGAAGAAGAAGAAGACAGAAGAAGGAGCTATTTGCTAATGCACACAGCTATTGTAAGCTTTCTAGCCAGAACTCCCCAGCCCTGTGTTCCTAAGACCGCCTCTGTGACCCCTCTTCTAGGCTGAGGTTCTGAATGCAAATGTGTGTGTTTGTAGGAACTAAGGCTTGCACAGACTGTGCATAAATGTTTCCCCTACTCTAGGTTTCCATCTCTGGAGCCTAAAGGAGTCAGACCTCAGGGGCTGGGCATTTAGCCCAACTCTTCATTCAGTAGAGGAGAATTAGGTCAGCTCAGAGGCCATCTGCTGTGTCCTGTGTTGGCCCAGCCTGCGCCCTGCCCCCAGGGTGTAAGGATGGATCTGGGCCATGCTTCCCATAAATCCTCTGCCTCATCTTCTTGGTTGTCTCTTCCCAACTCTCTTCCATGCTTGTCTCTCGGTGAAGCTTCCAACCACTCGGCTCTGCGTTCGCTCATGTCCCTCATGTGCCTGTGTGCAGCCGGGCAGGGGTGAGCTTAGCCTCAGTCTCTCAGACTTCATCCTCATTGGCCCCTGGAACTTGTCTCATTCTCCCATGCCTGTGCCTTGTGGCAGGTTGCCAAGGCCAAGGGAAAAAGTCCTGTGTGTAGGGAAGATCTGGAAGATAAAATTTCTCCGAAGTTCTCAGTGGAGAAGGTGTGTTCCTTCCACGCCACCATTTTGTCTCTTCCTGGCCAGCTCGTCTTTCTTTTGCCTTCCCTCCATCTTCCCTTCATAGCTGTAGCTATTATCCTAGTCTCTCCTTGTAGAAAACTGACTGTGTGCCCAGGTTTCCATGGGCTATGTGTGCAGAACGTCTGGGAATGGAGGCTCTGGTGTTCCACCCTTCTGTACCCACTTCAGAAATCCCGTCATTCTTAGATGACCCTGTGAACGCACTTACGTATGTGCTAGCGTCTTTTGACTTGTTCGCATGGCCTCCAGAGCAGCAGGAACCGTGCATTCTCTCTCTCAACCTTAGGGTTGCCTTGGGTAGAGAGCTGACATCAGGGTCTGGGGCTGTGCCTGGGATAGTCAAAGCTTGGAGATGATTAGTTAGAAGGAGTACCAGAAGCCAGGCTTGTTACAGTGGCCTCCGTACCTCCAACCTCGTTAAGCACAGGTTCCTGTCCCCTGTTGCCCTCTGAGGCATGCAGAGAGAATTTCTTTTCCTTACAGGAAGCCCCTTGGGCCAGCAGGAGAGGAAGGAAAGAGGATTAACTAACCCACACCCTCCTCAGGCCTATCTCTCCTAAACTCTGAAGAGCTGAGGTTCTAGCTGAGACCTCTGGAATGCGGGGAGTGAGCAGCTCCCCTCCCTAAACAAACAGGTGAGCACAGACAGGGTGTTTCCAGCTAAGGGTGATAGTCAGGCAGACCTGACAGAGGGTCTTTTTTCAAAGGAAGAAAATACTGGTAGTTCAGTTGTCCTGTTTTTGTTGTTCTTTTTCTTTGTCATCCAGTATCTCCCCCCCCCCACCTTCTACTCCCCTCCCCCATCTCAGATAAGGCTTCTTTGTTATAGCCCTGACTGTCCCAAAACTTGCTCTGTAGACCAGGCTGTCTTTGAACTCACAAAGATCCCCCACCTCTGCCTCCAGAGTGCTGGGATTAAAGGTGTTTGCCAACACTGGCCAGCCGTGGTTTTTCCTTTTCTTTTCAATTGACCTGTTTTTGTTTTGCTTTTAAAATTAAGTCTTTGCAGTTTATTGTGGGAGCTTCATTCCAGTCTGCGTGACACAAAGGTGTCACTGGCTTTGTTCTTACCCTGGCCCAGCAAGAGCTGCAGCTCCTGGGAATATGTTAGAAATGTAGAATCCAAGATTCAGCCTCAACTCACAGAACCAGATTTGACAGTGTCCTGGGTCTGCCTTGTTTGCGCACTGGTGTTGGGAAGCCCCGGGCTAGTCCACACTGCCCCCCTTGTTCTTCTGCCCATGACCCACATCTCTAGGTAAAGAATGTTCTCACAGTTCTCTCACTAACTGAGTCTCCAACTCAGTGTGACATATGGACACACATGATAGGTCTCCATATAAGAAGATGAGATTACAAGGTATGTGCATATTGTGTAATGGACACTGGGGTTGGAAGATTTTCAGCAAATACTAGAAGAGAGAAACTTGGAGCAGAGTGTCTCCCAGATCTTTTGAGGCGAGCGTGGACACACACACACACACACACACACACACACACATAAAACACTGCGTTCTAGGCTGCATTCCAGGCTGTGGCTATGGCTCAGTGGTCAAACTTCTGAGTATAGAAGAGCCCCCTGGGTTTGAATCCTAGCATCTCGGAAACTGAAATAACAACTCGATGTGCTTAGAAGTTTAAACACTATGGCAGATGAAGCCGAGGTTGAGTGGGGATTGCATCCTATGAAGTGGCAGGTATCCAGACACTCTTTTGATAAGGATTTGGGGGCTCTGCCAGTGAGGGGTGTTCACAGGACAAAGTTCCTGTCCTCAGGGGATTCAGATTACTATGGGGAGGGTTGATGATAAGCAGAAAAGAAATTTACAAACAGCCCTTACTTTGATGATCAATGCTTTGAAGGGGATCAACAATGGTCAGAGGGAGTGGCCCGAGATAAGGGAGCTTGGGATGGGAGTGAGATAGCTCCAGACAACAGCTACTGCAAATTGGCTTGTTAGTCTTCCTTTGAGGTCCGAAATTTTATCCACAACCCTATCACTTTTTAAATGACATACCCCCCCCCCCCAGGTCCCCCAAACAAGCATGAGAGCCAAACATTTGCCATTCTGTAGCCCGTGGCTTTCCCAATCTCTGATCTCAAAGTCCACCTGTGCTTCCCTGGAAGTGAAGGTCTAAACAAGCAGTCAGGATTTCGAGGCCTGTGGCCTGGTCCTCTGACCCCTGTCATCAGGTGTATCTGAGTTGTCTTTCCCTCCCTCCCTCCCTCCCTCCCTCCTTCCCTCCCCTCCCCTCTCTCCCTCCCCTCCCCTCCCTCCCTCCTCTCCTCTCCCTCCCTTCCCTCCCTCCCTCCCTCTCTCCCTGCAGTGAGAACTTCCTTCCTCTTTGCAGTTCTTCTATCTCCTCTTTGGCTCTCATCCCTGGTCCTCAGACTTAGGTCCCATCACATCCTTACCCAAGTGCTGCCTTTCCCAACCTCTTTCTTGTTTGCTGTGTGCCTGTTTGACACCAGGCCACACACAGCACGATACACTCACAACTAAAAGGACCCAACCCCCACCCACCCACCCCTCCCCAAGGTTCACAGATAGACAAAGGTGCTGTCTGTGTATCATCCTTTACACCCAAGGGAAGTCATCATGGAGCCTATTCTGGGAAGGAGCCAGGCCCCTGTAAGTGTGAGCCTGTAGCGTGAGGAGGTGGCCTGAATGGGCAGGTTACCTAAGATGGGGATTCAGAGTGTGTAGCAATCAGTAAAGATGGCGGAAGGTGTTTGCTAGGTGGAGGAATCCCCATGTCAGCAAAGCAAGTCTTGAGCCAAAGGGCGAAAGCTCTGAGAGAGGTGAGAGGACCCTGCACTCTTCCCCCTCACACCTCCCTGAGTAAATAGCCCTGCTGCTGTCAGCCCTCCAGCCTGCCCTTGCCAAATCCAGCGGTCACTCCTTGGGCTCACTTTATTTGACTTGTCAGCAGCAGCATTTGGCACAGTTGGACCTTCACTTCTTCACTTGGCTCCCAAGGCTTTACCTCCTCCTGGGTCTCCTGTTGCCCCCCCCCCCACCCCCATCGCTTAGGATGCTTTCTGTTTTGTCTAACTTCTGACTTTTCCTGTTGGAGAGTCTCTTCTGTCAGCCCTCATTCCCTTGAGGATCTCCTCGCTGTATCTAACCCTGCTTCCCCATTTCAGCTAGACATCTCAAACTTAGTAAGGTCTGATTTGTTCTTTCGCAGACTATTCTACCAGATACTCAGAGCTCAGACCTTGGAGTCTTTCTTAACCCTTGTCCCCCAGGTCCTCACATTTGGTGTCACCAGCACCTGTCTGTGCAAAATCTTTTAGCATCTCACCCCCTCTTCCTGGTCTCAATCACCTTCGGTTCTTGCCTATTCTATGTAAGTCTGTCTGAGGGCTTCTGTGGCTGATCCAGCCCTTTGAAACTTGACCAACCAAAGAGACCTTCTGGAAGGTTATGTTCCTCTGCTCAGAGTCTTTCAGTAGTGGTGGCTGGTTCAGATGGCACAGCGCTTGCAGATTCAGTGGCTGCACACTCAAAAGTCAAAGCCAGTCTTTACAGTAGCCTCAAGGCCTAAATGGACTGCCTCTGCCTCCCTCCCTCCCTCCCTTTTCTTTCTGTTGTTCTGAGGCTCATCAGAACCCAGAGCTTCCAAGTCCTCACACAAAGCACTCTACCAGTGAGCTCCCAGGGCCCTTAACATTTCTGCCTACCTTGTTACTAGATCATTCTGGGATTGCTACTTTAAGGAATTTGATGACTGGTACTTTGGATCTAATCAAGTTCCTGTGGAGCTACACCCTCCAGTCTACACCCTCCAGTCAGACCTTAAAGACTTTGTTATTCCCGCTGCCTAGGCCCAGCCCAGCCCACCTCGAGAGCATTACTCTTTCTTCCATATCTGGTCTTGTTGAAGTATCTCCACCTACATTCTACTCCCTTTCCCCAGACCATCTGCTGCTCTTCCCTACTTTTTGTCTACTTCCCTTGTACTTACAGCCATGGGACTCACCAATGTTTGACTTGATTATCTTTCTCAGTGAAAAGATGAACTCTGGGAGAACTGGAATTCTCTTTTTTCCTCCTCCTCTTTCTTCCAAGTGTGATATATGTGTGTGAGGTGTCTTTGTTTTGTTCCTTATTAATAACCTTGACTGGGTATCTCCCTGAACCTGGAGTGTGCCATTTTGGCTAGCCTGCCAGGGAGCTCCCAGGATCCACATGTCTCTGCCCTACAGAGATTCTGGAGTTACAAGAATAGGCAGCCATTCCTACCTTTTGCATAGGTAATGAAGATTTGAACTCAGGTGTTCAGGCTTTCGATATAAGGGTTCTTGACTACTGAGCCATCTCACGAACACTTTTTCTTTGAGATAAGATTTCTCTAGGCAGCTCAGGCTTCCTTCCAGCCAGCACACGGGTGATCTTCCAGACTCCCAAGGCTGCACTAGATCTCCACACCTGGAACTGTTTCTTTGTTCACTGTCAAACTCTTGGTGTTTAAAATGGTGCGCAAGACTGGAGAGATGGCTCAGCAGTTAAAAGCACTTGTTCTTTTAGAGGACCTGGGTTCAACTCTCAGTGTGTGTATGTGGTTTATAACCATCTATAACTCTAGTTCCAGAAGATCCAATGCCCTCGTCTGATCTGCATGAGCACTGAGCACACAGGTAGTACAGAGATATACATACACTAGGCAAAACACTCACACAACAAAATAAAATAAATGAATCTAATTAAAAAAAATTCAGTTCTAGGGACTCTGACACCCTTTTCTGGTTTCTGAAGCAGTGCACACAAATAGTACATGGACATACACATAAGTAAAACACCCATACATGCCAACATCTTAAAGTAGTGCCTATCACACAGAAAATGCTAAAACACACCTTTTTTGGAGGTGCTGGAGATTAAAGCCAGAACCTCATACACACTGAGGCCTTAATGAACACACACACACATGCACACACATGCACACACATATGCATGCATATATAATAATACATATAACACACACAATAACACACAAATATGTAATAACACATATACAATAACACACAAGTCCACAATAGTACACTCACCTTTAAATCCATGAGCAAGTACACCTCTCCATTTAAACAGATCTTCATTAATTTCTCTTATAGTGGGTGTCAGTGTGTATGCCTGTGTGAACACTTCGTGTGAGTGCTCTGCAAGCCTGGGTGCTGGAGTTCCAGTCACCAGTATCCATATGAAAGGCAGGCATGCGTGTGCTTGCAACTCCCACTGGTAGGAGCAGAGACAGCAGATCCTGCCTAGCTGACATGGCTAGCTTTTTTTCCTTCTATGTAAGGATTTTAATATTTTTTCTTTATAAGTAGTAGCAGGAAAGATAGCTTTGAGGTTAAGAGCAAACAGCATTGGCTGCTCTTACAGAGGACTCTGGTTGTATTCCCAGCACCTAAATGACAGCTGACAACTATCTGTGACTCCATTTCCAGGGAATCCAGTGCCCTCTTCTGACTTCCAAGGACACTGAACAAATATGGTACAGAGATAAATTCACACAAACACCCATTCACATAATATAAAATGATACAAGTTCTCTTTATGTAGCCCTGGTTGTCCTAGAACACTAGACCAGGCTGATCTCTAATTCACAGAGATCCAGTTGCTTTTGCCTCCCAAGTGCTGGGATAATTTTTCACCTTTCAAAAATCATCATTAAGAGAGTTGCCAAGGGGGCTGGAGAGATGGTTCAGCGGTTAAGAGCACTGACTGCTCTTCCAGAGGTCCTGAGTTCAATTCCCAGCAACCACACGGTGGCTCACAGCCATCTGTAAGGGGATCTGATGCCCTGTTCTGGTGTGTCTGAAGACAGCAACAGTGTACTCACATAAAATCTTAAAACAAAAAAACAACCCAGAGTCCATTATGATGCTTTCACGAATGTATATCAGGTATTTTCTCATGTTCTTCTCCATTTCATTTCTCTCCCGCCACTTCCTGTTGGTGCACCCACTTTGGAAAGCAGTTTCTATAAGGACTTAGCAGCTGTGTCTTACATGCTGTAGTCATCCCACTCGTAAATATGTACCCAAAAAGAAAGAGTGAGGAAGCAGCTTGTGTGAGTGTTCATACAGAGCAGCTAGCTGTGTTTTTAAATCGGAGACCCAGAGGCAACACAAGTGACCATGTACAGATGGCTGGCTGAACATGCGGGCACAGCTAAGACGCTTTCTTGGAGAACTTGCGGTCTCAGTTTCTGCACTTCATCTTCAAGCAGGATGTTTAGGAGACACATTCCATTCCAGCCTTTTCCCATCACTCTTTCTGGATACATTCCTATTGGATTCTGACTCCTCCTCCTCCTCCTCCTCTTCCTCCTCCTCCTTTTCTTCTCCTCCTCCTCTCCTCCTTTCTCCTTTTTCTCCTCCTCCTCTTCCTCCTCCTCCTCCTCCTCCTCCTCCATCTCCTCTCTCTGCCACTGCATGAATGTAGAGGTCAGAGGACAACTTGCAAAAGTTGGGCCTCCCCTTATGCTATGTAAGTCCTGGGGATTGAACTCAGGTCATTAGGCTTGGTGGCAACTGACATAATTCACTAAACCATCTTATCATACCTGCTCTTGGTATCAAGCTCTCTGAATTCCTGGAGCATCCTGGATGTGTTTATGAGACAAGGCTTCATGAGATTTCATTACTGTGCCAAGGTTGCCCCTTCCTTCACTGCTGTCTCTTATTCTGGCCCATTCTTTTTTAGGCTGGGCTCTCCTTCAGTCTTCTTCTTGTCAATCCTAACAGCAGAACATGATTACTACCTGGCTTTCGTTTAAAATCTTTTAACATATGCATACAGCGTGCGTGCGCTCGCGTGCGTGTGCGTATGTGCATGTGGAGGTCACAGGACAACTTCTGGGACTTGGTTCTCACCCTCTACAGTGTAGGTTCCAAGGATCAAGCACCGTTAACCACTGAACCATCTTGTCAACCCCTTTTTCTTTTTCTAACCTTTTGTAGTTAGCACAGAGCTTATAGGCCACAAGTACTTGAGAGTAGATGAGTGAATGAATTGATCTTGAATTCTGTGCTTCACTATTTAAAAAATTACTTCAGGACCTGGAATGGTTTTTATACTTTAGATTACACATCCTCCTCCCCACTCCCGTTCGTGTGAGCCTGTGTGTTTGTTATCTGTGTGTTTCTCTTGAATCAGGCCACATCTCCGTAGTCTCTATCCCTGATAGTTGATAAACAAAGCTTGCTATGGCCTTGAAGTCTCTCTCCTCTTGCCAGCTGTGAGCAGGCCAGCATCCTTCCATTCAAACCAGGTATCCAGGCCCGAGACAACTTTCAATTATGATTTTACTTTTATCTGGGGTCCTCTGCCTTTTGACTCCTGATACATAGGCTAGGTCACATGGTATAACTTCTCCCCTTCCCTAGAAGGCCTCCCTTTTCTTGGGAACTGGAGGCACCCCTTCACTATTGATCTATCCACAATGACTATATTGCCTAATGTTCAAGATCTAAAACAATTTTTCTCCCTTTAGGGTCCCGTCACACTGCCTGGGATATAACTCTCCTAGATTTTCTGAACTGAAGGGGATTGGCAGCTCTTGCCCTTTAAGTCCCCTTCGTGATCTACCTGAAGTTCTTACTGAATTATTACTCATCTTAGCTTCCTTTCTACAGAGGCTGTAGCATCTTTTATTATTTATGACATATGGATCGGCTCTTTTATTGAGCTGAACATACGTCTCATTTCAGTAACAATACCAACAGCTGTGACTCAGGCTGGGTTGCTGGGACATGGGCTATCATCGTGACTTTTCCTGCTGCTGTCACCAGAAGCAACTTCAGGGAGAAGAGGTTTATTTTGGTTCACAGGTCAGTGGTATAGGATGATAAAGGTAGGAGCTTGAACACCCGGTCCCACTGCATCCACAGGCAGGAAGAGAGAAAGAATGGATGCTTCTCCACACTGTCCAGGATCCCAGCCAGGAAACAGCACCATCCACTGGGAGAGGATTGATCCACCTCAGTTACTGAGCTGAAGATAACCCCCTCCCCCCCAGGCATACCCAGTGCCTGGTCTCCAAGGTGATTTTGTTTTTGAGACAGAGTCTTACTGTGTAGCTCAGGCTAGATCCAAACTCAGAAGCCTCTTGATTCTGCCTCCCTGTTGCTGGAATTATGGTTATATACTGGGATTACAGGTATATACCACTATGCCTAAGTATTTTCTTCCTTCCTTCTTTCCTTCCTTTCTTCCTTCCTTACTTTTCTGCTTTCCCTTTTCTTTCTTTCCCCAGCTGGCCTAGAACTTGCTATGTAGACCAGGATGGCCTCAAACTCACAGAGCTCTGCCTACCTCTGTCTCCTGAGTGCTAGGATTAAATGCCTGAGCCACCATATCAACCTTCTTTCTTTTTTGAGGTTGAATACAATTCTAATTTAACTGTATAGTACAACCAGGTGCATCCATTCGTTTCTAAATACATATTTAGGTTGTCCTCAGATCTCTTTCATTTTGGTTTTGTGAGACGAGTCTCTTGTAGCTCAGGCTGACCTCGAACTCCTGATCTTCCTGCCTCTACTTTACCCCTGAATGCTGAGATTATAAGTATAGGTGTGTGGTTTTCTATATTTTTACTATGATGAATAAGGCTGAAAATAAGATCTTTGAGATTCTTTCTTTCATCTCTGTATGTGGGGTGTGTGTGTGTGTGTGTGTATGCATGTGCATGTGTTCATGGTACAGTTCATATATAGAGGTCAGAGTACACATTTGTTGAGATGGATCTCCCCTTCCATCTTTATTTACATGGTTTCCAAGGATCAAACTCAGGTCAGACTTCCAAAGCAAGTGTTTTTTCCTGTTGCTCCGTCTTGCCAGGTCAAGGTCCCACTTTCTGTTGGATTTATACCCAGCGGGCGGGTTATTGGATAGATAGAAGAAAAGTTCTAGCCTTAAGGTTTTGGCACTCCCGCCATCTTCCACGATGGTTGACACCATTCTCAGCAGCAGTGCAGTTTCCCATCTCCCTAGCTGCTCACCACTAAGTTGCCAACTTCTTATTTTTATTGCTTTTTAATAGCTGTGTTGATAGGTTCTGGTAAGGCAGTGGCTGCTGCTCCTCCTCCTCCCCTTCCTTTTCCTCCCCTCCCTTCCCCTCCTCTCTCTTCATCCTGACATAGTCTTTAAGTGTAGCCCAAGCTGGTCTCACACTTGAGACCCTCTTTCCTCCACTTCCCATGTGTTGGGGTCAAAGGTGTGTGCCACAACACCCACCTAGCATTTTTTCATGTAGCTGTTGGTTATTGGTGTGTCTCCGTTAGAGAAATGTCTGCTTTTAAACTGGATTATTACTTGCTTCTTTTTGGTGCTATTGTATCATAGAAGTTCCTTACATGCTTTGGAAATTAACCCCTGACCAGATACAAGTGAGAAATATTTTCTTTGTTTGCTGCAGAGACTGCCTTTAGCGATTCTTAACATTGTCCATGGCCATTACAACATCAAAAAGAGGCCTGAGCCAAATGCTCTTCACAGGAAACTGGGTAAGTAGATCTCAATCCATGCATATAACACAATTGCTTGTGTTAGTTTAAAAGACATGTGGTTCTGGGCAGATTGATATGGAGATATATAAATAAATATAATGCTGGGCTGGAGAGATGGCTCAGTGGTTAAGAGCACCGCCTGCTCTTCCGGGGGTCATGAGTTCAAATCCCAGCAAACACATGATGGCTCATAACCATCTGTAATGAGATCTGACACCCTCTTTTGGAGTGTCTGAAGACAGACAGCTACAGTGTACTTACATATAATAAATAAATAAATCTCTTAAAAAAATAAATATATGTAATGCTGAGCAAAATGAGAAGTATTTTTTAAAAGTATTTATTTATTTTTATGTGCATTGGTGTTTTGCCTGCATCTATGTCTGTGTGAGGTCATCAGATCCTTTGGAACTGGAATTATGGGCAGTGTGTAAGCCTCTATGTGTGTGTTGGGACTTGAACCCAGGTCCTCTGGAAGAACAGCCATTGCTCTTAACCACTGAGCCATTCCTCCAACCCAAAATAATAATTAAAAAAAAAAAAAAAAAAGGCTTCTTAGGCTGATTATACCGTTGTGGATTTTTGTGCATCTTCCAGAAATGTATCCCTTTCACCTTTCTGGTCTTGTTTTTACCTTCAAGGATCTTTTTAGAGGCTGAGTGCACAGAAACCTAAGTCTAGGGATGGAAGATGCAGTGTCCACCCAGAGTGAGAGACTATAGACTGGGGTTTTGTTCCCATGGTTCTAGCCCAAACTTAATGCTAGGCTAGGAAATCCCACTTACAGGCAGATAGAAAAGGTAACCAATTCTTTCAACCATGGGTTTTGAGGCATAGACTCCATTTTGACTCCTGCCTTTACCAGCTACAGGCTATGTGAGATCTTGGGCAAGTGGGCAAGATTTTTTAAAATTCTGTTTTGTTCTTTTGTTTCTTGAGACAGTGTCTCTTAACGTAGCCCTTGACTGTCTTAGAACTCGCAATATAGACCAGGCTGGCCTCGAACTTAGGGATCCGCTTGCTTCTGCCTCCGGATGGGAGGGCTTCTTCACCTCCCTTTCTGACTGTGGGCTGCTTATTACAATCAGAAAGTTTCTACTCATATTTATGTTACAGGATTGTTGAGAGGTGTGGGTGTGAAGGACCCAAACAGCCCTCCATAGCTGTTTGTTTTTTATTGTTGTGCTTCTATGGGGAAGGACAGCTCCGCACCTGAGAGAAATTACGGTAGATGAAAGGAAGTCCAAAGAGGAAAGGAAGAGCTGGAGCTACAGTTCCATTTCCTAGTCACTGTCTCCCTCCTCCCCCCTCTCTTTTTTCCTTTTAATTAAGCCTCCCGTTGCTAAGTGCTAGCAGATGCATAAGTGGTAGCTCCATAGGAGCTGTAGGAAGGCCTGAGGCAGTACTTTGCAGTCTGTGGAAGGATAGGGGGCTTGCATGGGCTGGTGAGAAACATCTGCAAACAAGGGACCAGGTTGTTCTCCGCAGAGCTGCATCAACTCTGGAAGCCAGGGCCTCCCAGATAACCCTTCAGCTCTGAGCTTACTAATGAAAACACCCACCCTGAGGAACCCATAGCCTGGGGTAGATAAGCTATTATAGTAGCCCCTAGGCCAAGAACTCTTTGAATTTCCAAGCAGTAATCCCCTGCCTGTCGGGGGTGTGTGTGTGTGTGTGTGTGTGTGTGTGAGAGAGAGAGAGAGAGAGAGAGAGAGAGAGAGAGAGAGAAGAGAAGAGAAGAGAAGAGAAGAGGAGGGGAAGGGAGGGGGAGGGGAAGAGGGAGAGGGAGAGAGAGAGACAGAGAGACAGACAGGCAAGAGGTGATAAATATTGGTAAATTATTTCTCTGTTGGTGAAATGAGCCAATTCAAACCAGATTAGATTAAGTGCAGGAACTCCAGGGCAAGTTCACTGGCCCAAAGGACTGAGGCCAGAGGAGTCGCCATGGGGGTAGGGTGGGGGTGGAGAAAGGGCATGGGGGTAGGGTGGGGGTGGAGAAAGGGCATGCGCAGAGAGAAGAGAAGAGACTAATATGTCTGGATTATATAGGGAGGAGCCTCTAGGGGGAAGGACAGCCTTGCCCTTAGGCTGGCAAGTACAGGGTTGAGGGCAGAGTATGCCAGGTAGAGACTGAGAAATGCTGGGAGAACTTGGAGGCCAGGTCTGCTTTGATATGTAAACTATGCACCACTTTCCCTTGTTGGGGGTGGGAAACCAAACAGATGTGCCTTTTGAGAGGAGTCATACCTGCTACCCGACGTGGGTCTGGCTTCTGGAAGCTGGACAGACGTTTCTTACTCTGTCTTCACAGCCATAGGGATTGAGATGCATCCAGGCTGGTGTAGTCTCAGTGGTGCCCTATGTGGACCCTATAAGAAGCATTTTTTGTTCTGTACCAGTGGTTCTCATCCTTCCTAATGCTGCGACCCTTTAATACAGTTCCTAGTGTTGTGGTGACCCCCAACCATAAAATTATTTTGTTGCTACTTCATAACTGTAATGTTGCTACTGTTTTGGATTGTAATGTAAATAGATATCTGATATTCAGGATGTCTGATATGTGACTCACAGGTTGAGAACCACTGTTTTGCATGGTGCTTGCTAAATAATAGTGTGTTAGTCAGTGTTCTGCTGCTGTGAAGAGACACCATGACCTCGGCAACTCTTATAGAGGAAAGCATGTCATTGGTGCTGGCTTACAGCTTCAGAGCATTGTCACCTTGGTGGGAAGCATGGTGGCATGCAGGCAGACATGAACCTGGAGACGTTGAGAATTCTACATCAGGATCTGCAGGCAGCAGGAAGAGAGAGACAGTAGGCCTGTCTTGGGCTTTTGAAACCTCAAAGCCCACCCACCAGTGACTCTCACCAACAAGGCCACACCAGTTCAACTAATCTATAGCTCCTAGTTCCTGACTAGTAGTGCCACTCCCTAATGATGGAGCATTCAAATATATAAGATTGTGGGAGCCATTCTTACTCAAGTCTCCACAGATGGTAATAGGTAAAAACTTTGTATGTAGTGTTTTCATGTACCAGCCACTGTTAGATACACACACGTGCATGTACATGCACACACACACAAATACACACATACACACACA
>JADRCH010000225.1:2138680-2298799 GCA_019843965.1 Rhynchomys soricoides | reverse complement strand
CAGATATGCACACACGGGGACACACACACATACACACATACACATATGCGCACACACAGGGACACACTCACACACACATATACACACACGTTTTTTATTCCTCACAGTAGTTCTAGAGGTGAAAGATCTTGTTTTTCCAGGTAAGAGAAACAAGACATGAAAAGGTTAAATAAGGTGTCCAAAGTCACTTGTAAAACCAACAGAAGCCTGAGGTTAGTGGGCTGGTTGGACTCAAGGGTCCCCACTGCTCACTCTCCCATGCCATTATTGCCACTCAAACTTTTGAGCCTACAGTTAAAAGTGGGAGGTATGCCAGAGACGAGAGAGCTGCCTTCTCTTGATAATTCACCAGCGGATACGAGGACATTCTTACGTCACATTTGTCTGGTACCCCGTCATGCTAGCCCCTGAGTGGAACATTGTACCTCAGTCTCCTCAGAGAGTCCCCTCAGCCTGATCAATCCCCCAACCATTTTCCCAGATCAATTCCTGTTGATACATTAATCCTCAGTCTGGTCCAAGTTATATGATTGTGGCTTTTCTTTATTTTATTTTATTTTATTTTATTTTACTGAGACAGGGTCTTTCTTTGTAGCCTTGGCTGTCCTGGAACTCACTCTGTAGACTAGGCTGGCCTTGAACTCACAGAGATCCATCTGCCTCTGCCTCATGAGTGCTGGGATTAAAGGCGTGCACCACCACTGCCCGGTTTAAGCATATCTTCTTAAATTTTATCATTGTATATATTGAAAACATTCAAAATCCTTTCCCCTAGATTTTTTTTTTCTTTCTTTTTTTCGAGACAGGGTTTCTCTGTGTAGCCCTGGCTGTCCTGGAACTCACTCTGTAGACCAGGCTGGCCTTGAACTCAGAAATCTGCCTGCCTCTGCCTCCCAAGTGCTGGGATTAAAAGCATGCATCACCACTGCCCGGCTTCCCTAGATTTTTTAAATTGATTAATTTATATTTAAAATTTTATTAGACTTACTCTTTTCCTTTCTTTTCTTTTGTTTGGTATTTTTGAGACAAGGTTTCTATGTGTAATCATCCTGGATATCCTGGAACTTGCTCTCTAGACCAGGCTGGTCTCAAACTCACAGAAATCCCTCTGCCTCTGCCTCTGTCTCCCAAGTACCAGGATCCAAGGTGTGCGCCACCCAGCTAGATTTATTCATTTTACATATGAATGTTTTGGTTGCATGTATATATGTGTACCATGTGTGTGCTTGGTGCCTGTAGAGGTCAGGAGAGGTGGTGGTCAAATTAGCCAGCTTCTTTTCATTGTCAGATCTTCAGAACCTAATGAACCACTGTGTGAGTACTGGGAATCAAACCTGAGATCTCTGTAAGAGCAACAAATGTGCTTAACTGCTGAGCCATCTCTCCAGCCCCTCTGCCCCTTCTCTGGCTCTTTAAAAAATGTCCACTGTTCCCCTACTGAGCCATGGCACACCAGAGTGTCTTGCTCCTCTCCCACCGTGACTTCAGCCTCATTTTCAGCATGAAGGAAGGGAGTCTGAATTGGGCTGGATGCACTTCTGTACTTTGCCATGCCCTGGGGCTGTGCTTTGCTCTTTGCGTTATTTCCCATTATGGGAGGATGCTGCTAGAAGCCCAGTTAGAGGCTGTGATGGTCAAATTAGCCAGCGGTGCAGAACCCATCTCGGCACTATTGAAGGAGGAAGTGCTAAAAAGCCAAACTACAGCTAGAGAATGCTTTTGGTGAAGGCTCCAGCCGGGGAGGCTTCAGCCAGGCCTTTTTGTCTTATTATGTAGCCCAGGTTGGCCTCAAACAATCCATCCTGCTGCTTCTGCTTCCTGTGGGCTAGGGTTACAGGTGAGCACCATCACGCTCAGCTCTGGTTTTAAAAAAAATATTTATTGTTTTGAGACAGGGTCTCACTATGTATCTCTTACTGGCCTGGAGCTTACCTTGTAGTCCAGGCTGGCCTGGAACTCAAAGAAATCCACCTGCCTTTGCCTCCTGAGTGCTGGGATTAAAAGACTGAGAAAAAAAATTAAAACTGTATTAGCACCTACTAGAAGTTAAAAAACATTTTATGAGCTATCGCAATAGCTCAGCCTGAGTTGGATCGCCTTGCTTTTTCTAGCCAGGATCACCAAGTTGTTGTTTTTTTTTTTTGTTTGTTTGTTTTTTAATGTCTTTCTTTTCATTGTTATGGTCATTGTAAGAAAATTGTAGCATTTTATCCGATTTTTCAGGCATGTTTATCTGAGTGCCCCTAAAATTCTTCTTAAGTGTTTCAGGAGATGGTAGGAGGGGCAATAGGGGCAGCTGGGAAAGGGGGCTTTGTCCTGCTATGGTTCCCCCAGGTGAGGTGGAGTCCCTGAACTCTCAGCTGCTTTTGTGTTCCCAGTTGTCCGGGGGAGGGGAAGATTAGCGGCTTTGGCAGACCGTAAAGTTATGGGTTTTGTTTTGTTTTTTTTTTAAAAACTCAGCACCATCTGCTTCAGGATCTTCACAGGCTTAGAGCTTTCCCCCAAGTCTCTCCCCCCAAATAGGTATCCATATCTGGAAGTCTGAATTCACTGTGGACAAATGACAGATGTTCAATATGGAAAATGCAATCAGTCAGCTACCTACTCAGTCTGCAGTCATTTCTGTCACTTAGGCATAGCAAAGAGACTAGGATGCTGTCTTGCGAAATAGCCTGACTTAAAAAGCCTTGGCTACGCTGTCTATCAGACAAAAGCAGGCAAAGAGTCTGATGGTGGAGGAAATGTAAAAGTTAGTGACAGTAGGTAGGAGTGATTACACAGGCCGAGACTGATGCCCACGTGAAGGCTACAGATGCCAAGCGCCGTAGGAAACCGAGTTCTCTTTGATACGGCTCTGCCTTGAGAATCAGCGAGTGCAGTCCTGAGCGAATGTGTACAGTGCAATTAGAGGGACACTTTGATAGGAACAAAGCTGCTTGTGTGTGTGTGGTGAGGAGGGTGACCAGCTTTCTTCAGCATAGTCCGGAAATTCATTCTGTAACAATGAACTGTAATTCCAAGTCAATGACACCTTCTAAATCCTCCCAGACTCTGCCCAAAATTACAGAGGAGGGATAGCGAGTCCATTCTGTTCAGTTAGAACTGGATAGCTGTGTACTTTGCTCAAATGCCTGGGATCTAATGGAGATGGGCCGGCAGCCAGGAGCAAAGCGAGTCAATACAGGGCTTGGCAGAACGCTGATGCTCCGGCAGATAATGAGGAAAGGCCTAGGATTTGAAAGCCTGACCTCGGAGTCTTCCTGTGTAATGAACACAGCATAATGGAGGGCTGAGATCTGAGCCCTGGGTGCACCTGTGTCTCAGTGAGCCAGCCAGCAGCTTGGCTGTATATCCCTTGATAACATGGTGAGCCCGGTGGGAACCTGGTGGCCTTCAGATTGCCTTGTTGTACACTGGACAGAGTGGGAAGCATTTCCTCCCTGAGCATGGGGCTCAGTGGTCAAGAACTTGAACTTGGCTTAGAGACCTAGTGCCCCATTCGCTAACTGTGTGAACTTGAGCCCATTTGTGCGGAGGCGTAGGTTTATCGTAAGGGGCTTAGGGATGATAACACTTATCCTACAGGGTTGTCATTGAGTAAGATGAGGGGCTTAAAAAGCACTTTACAGCGTATATGGCACTACACTTGAATACTTGATAAAGATATCTGTTGTTAAAGAATATGGTCATGGGGCTGGGGTGCGTCCAGTGGTAAGGAGGCCCTGTGTCTGTTCACCAGCACCAGGAGACGGTTGGGGAAAGGAAGATATGGCTGAAGTGACTGAGTGGGTAAAGGTGCTTGCTGCCCAGCCTGGCTACCTGTGTTCAGTCCCTGAAACCCACATAGCTGAAGGAGAAAACTGAACCCAGAACATTGTCCTCTGACCACATGGGCACATTGCACACATACATGTATGTGGACATACATGCACACAAATAAACAAATGTAATAAAAAATTGACGAGGGGATGATGATCACTGTTATTAGTTTCATGCCTTGTTGCTGTGACAGATGACTGGAAGACGCAACCTAAGGATGGGTTCATTTTGGCTTGCAATTCGAGACGTGTTCATTGATGGTAGGATGTGAGGTAGCTCATCATAGTGAGGAAGCAGAGATGTGAATGCAGACACTAAACTCTCATTTTCCTTTTCATTCAGTCTGGGCCTCTGGACTGTGAAGTGATGCTGCCCGTGGCTCTTCTCACTTCCATTTATGCAGTCTAGCTGCTCCCTCATAGCATGCCCAGAGACTCCCAGGAACTGGTCTCCTTGGTGATTCTGGGTTCCTGTCAATCACCACCACCGTTACAGTATGGTGATTCTGGGTTCCTGTCAATCACCACCACCATTACAGTATGGTGATGACTGTGATTTCATTTTTCCCTCTATGTGTCCTGGACCTGGCTTCTCCTCCTTTATTTCCTACCTTGAAATTTAGGATGAACTCGGTCTGTTGGATGGCTGTAGAGTGACCTTAAAATCCTGACTCACAAACTCAAAGGACAGTTCTCTGAAGTTGAAGTGGGAGACTTGCTGCAGAGGGACCATGGTAATTAGATTTTCTCCCTTAGTGAACCATGACTATCTCAAAGAAATGCTTCTTCCAGGAGGGTAAGCTGTGAGTCGCCCAGGAGTCTGCATCTCTAGCAAGCTCCCAAGTGATGCTTCTGCTCCTCATTCTGAAATCACATTTTATCTCCAAAAGTCCTAAATGGCCTTGAGTCCCTTGGCACAGTAGCATGTCTGAACCTTAGACTTTTTCACTTCCTTGAAAACCTCAGCTAGTTTTTGGATCTCACCTAGTTTCTGGATGTAAAGCACCTCACTTGCTAGGTAACCTCCCAGACGGCAGGGATGGGAGGTGTGTGGAGTCCCTGTGTTGACCTGTTGCCTGGAGCATCTTCCCAATGATTCTACTTGATTACTTTGGCTTACAGTTGGCATTTACATTCTCGATTTTGGCTTTTAGTGGGAGATAGCCATGGCTGGGATTCTACAGTGGCTGTGAAGGATCAGCAGTCCCTGGAAACATTTGCAGAATTTTCTTTGCCTGTTTCCTTGTCCTGAGAGTTCCTGTAGCTTTTAGCAGCAGTGTTCCCTGGGGAACACTCAAAGTCGTGTACCCAGGATGGCCCCAAATGTGGCCTGACAGAAAAATCATATACTTACTAAAAACTTTTAAGATTCCTTTTTGATGATTCAGTTGCATAGTTCTCCATGTGAATGATGTTGTGTTGTGATATCAGGATGGACATGCCTACATGGGGTAAGAGAAGTAGTGAATTCTCCCCTTGGATCTCCACAGCATGTTGTATTCCCTCACATGTCCCTTTGGAAGGGGTGTGTGTGTGTGTGTGTGTGCGCGCTATCCTCCTAGCCAAACTGCCACAATCTTCTTTAGAACAGTTGTGCCCACTTGCAAAAGATCATCACAGCTGGGCCTGTTGACTGTTGACCTTCCATCATAGAAGGAGCCTTGGGGAGGGCCATGGGACCTGGCACTGGAGTATTCAGCTACTTCTCCCAACCAGTTTTATGCAGTTCTGTTCTCATTGCATGCGGCCTTGGGGTTTGGAAAGGGACCAGCTTCCACTGCTGGGGAAGACTCCTTCACAACCATCCTGGGAATTTTATCTGTGCTGGGTGCAGACCTTTCCACTGTGGCTGCTTTCAAGCCATCTATGTTTCTGCCTGTACTCACTCACTTCTTTGCTCTGTAAGTAAGTTAATAAACTCGTTGGTTTTCCAGAGTGAATGCTGGTGGGATGGTACCCTGTTTTGTCATTGGGACCTTAGGAGGTTGTTTACTTCTCTCCCAGGGAAGGAGTTGTGCCAACAGCAGCCTAGACTTCCCCAGGTTTCTGTACACTCCATCTAGTTCTTTCTCTTCTGTAATCTCTGGGGAATATGCTTCATCATCTTAACAGTTTTTCTTAGTTAGCTGTGTACCTCTAAGCTTGGTACCCTAGGCCATGTATAGGTTCCCCTCAGGAGTCGTCTCCATTTGATCTTCCTCTTCTCTTCTCTTCCCTTCCCTTCCCTTCCCTTTCTCCTCTCCTCTGTTCTCTTCTCATCCTTAGATAAAGTACTACATTTTTGGAAACCTTTGTCTACTTGATAATGTTACCAGTTTGGAATATTAGTGCTATAGATTAATTTTCTTACTGCATTCATTCATTCTGTGTACAGTTGGGGTAGGCACAGGTACAGCACAGCATGTATGTAGAGGTCAGGAAACAACCTGTGAGAGTTGGTTCTCTTTTCCCATCATGTGGGTCCCGAGGATTGAACTCAGTCATCAGGTTTGGCAGCAAGCACCTGCACCCACTGAGATCCCTCTCCTTCCCCATTTGATTTTTCTCTTAAGACATGTCTTACTGTATAGCCAAGGCTGGCCTTCAACTCTGATTCTCCTACCTCATCTTCCCAAGTGGTGATATTCTAGGTGCCAGCCACCAGTGCCCACTAAAGAAAACGTGTGTGTGTGTGTTAAGAAGCACACAAAATCTTTTGCTTTCTGTATTAATTTACTGTCACTATTACAAAATACTTGAAATATTGGTTCTTCAAAGAAACCCCCCCCCCCCCTTTTTAACTTCCCTCAACCCCTCTTTGAGTCAGAATCTACCTATGTAGCTTAGGCTGGGCTTAAATTCGTTACACATCCAGAGTGGCCTCCAGTGCATGATCCTCCTGCCTCAGCCTCCCACTTGCTGGGATTATAGGTATGTGTCTGTATGCTTGGCTTGACTCAGGTTTCTGTCCATTGTTGAGTGTACTTTTCAGCCTCTGGGGACAGTGTTAGCCCACAACGATGGGAAGGAGCAGCCAGTGGAACTGCTTACCACTGCTGACCAAGAAGCAAGCAAGCAAACAACAACAAAAGAGCCCAGGGCCCTGCAATCCAGTCTTCCTAAGGGCAGTGGCCTAACAACTTCCCAGAAGCCTTTTCTCCATAGGTTCATAGCATTTTTCAATAGTTCTTCCCCTGGGGACTCAAACCCTTAGCAAGTTGACCTTAGAAGATGACTAGTCCCTGTATGTTTACTGGACTGGAGGCAAGGGGCTAGCAGCAGCTTTGATCAAGCCATAATCCAAAGGTTCAGGTACTATGATCATGGATGTTAGCAGTCTGTCTAAACTCCAGCCCACAGTTACCTGGCAACAGCAAGGTATGCTCCTCCCCATAGTTACCTGGCAACAACCAGGTAGGTCTGACCCACTATAAAAGGGGCTGCTTGCCCCCACCTCTCACATCTCTTACCTCTTGCCTCCTCTCTTGCTCTTGCTCTCCTGTATTGCCTCTTGCCCCCTTGCTCCTCCTCTCTCCCCATTTCTTCCCCCGACCCCCAACGTGGTCATGGCCGGCCTCTACTTCTCTACTCTCTCCCTCTCTCTGCCTTTCTCTGCCTCTACTACCCTCTTAGCTCCCCTCCCCATGCCCTGAATAAACTCTATTCTATACTATACCGTGGTGTGGCTGGTCCCTCAGGGGGAAGGGATGCCTTGGCATGGGCCCGCTGAGAAACCCCCATCCTCCCCCATACCGCCACACACATGCATAGAATATATATATCTGTTTATCTTTTTATAAACACATCAATGGACCAAGTTTTTTTCTTCTCATTTTTGTGAGCAGTAGAGGTCCCACGTTTGGTGGTGGTTTGGTTCGGTTTTATCACCGTGTAGCCCTGGCACTCAAGAGTATGTGCGAATGCTAGGATTACAGGCACAAGCTGCCATGCATAGAATTGTCTTTTATTTTCTCTTTCTTTTTTAGAACATATTTTTTTTGTGTGACACTAGGGAATGGAGCACAGGCCCTTGTTAGTGAAAAATAAAACCCAGGAGCGCTCTCAACCAGTGCTTCACAACTAAGCTGTACTGCTTGTTCTTTAAACATAGGTTTATTTTGAGACAGGGTCTTACTAAGCTGTTCTGGCTCATCTAACATTCACTTTGTAGCCCAGGCAGGCCTTGAACTTCTGCTGCTCCTGTCTCAGCCTCCTGCATAGCTGACATACAGGCCTGACATTGTTTTTCCAGGTGCTGGCTTTTGCTTCCTTTTCTTCCATCCCAAGCGCTTTGTGTTGCTTTTCAGGTGGCATGCACAGGGCCTGCTCTTTGTTCTTATGGAGTATTCCTATAATGAGACCACAGCCCCGATGGCATCACCTCCTCTTTCCGGTTCCCCACGCAACTTAGCATCATCTTCATGTCTGATCAGTGTGACAACAAAATAATGATGTGGGACATTCAGGGTCAAGGACAGAACCAACAGCATGCCTCTAGAGACGAATGCTGTAATTCCTTTGAACACAGATGAGCATTTCTCAAGCCTGTGCTCTGGTAGCATCCTCAAGGTGCTCCTCAGAAGTAGAGCCAAGATCAAACACGCAGAGAGAACGATCCATACCCCTTCTCCAAGACTCACCATGATGATAATCAGTACATATTGAAAGTCAGAGTAAAGGCAGTGTCGCCGGGCATAGTTTTCAGAATGCATTTGACCACAAGGAGTCTTCTCTCCTTCCCCAGTACCTACCACTCAGCAATGGTGAGTACACTCTGTAGATTGGTACTCTAGAAAGCAGAATTTGAGATGAGCTTGTGTGGACGTTTAGCTCGTGACAGCCTGTGGTGTGCTAGTATTCTGTGGCCCATATTCCTCTCTTGTTGGTCAGAAGGGGAGAATCACAGATGATGCAAACTCCTTGGTAAAAACAGTGTGTCTTGCCAGTCTGTTCCTCATTTGGAAGGGAAATTCTTAAATCAGTCCATGACTCCTGAGTGCCCTGGTACTTTTCAGGTATTATGTTATGAACAAAACTCAGGTATATTGTTAAACTTCCAGGAAACCTCAAGGCTGGGAGAAGACTACTATCATTGGCCTATGGCTGCTCATGGTAGTAGTAGGAATCGGAGTGATGTAACAGCCCAGTTATTGAGCTTGGCGCCAGATTCCTCATCTGTCATATATTCTGCTATCTCTCTCAGACCCTGAGGCTGGACCACACCAATCTTAAAGAAGTTCAGCATTGCAGGACTTAGAAAAGTTCTCCTTTTTTTTTTTTTCTGTTTCAAAAAGCTTTATTTTTACTTGGTCCAAGACTTGAGATGCTCCAGGGCGGTTACAAAGCTGCCTAGTGGCTTGAGAAGTTGGTTCAGGTGAAGGTCCTGAGGAGGGCTGGTGCAGAGCAGAGGAGGGAGCCCCTTGGAAGGCACAGTGGCTTCCTAGTCATGCTTGAGAGTGAGGCGCTCAAAGAGATACTTTCCCAGAGATGCCTGTGGCCCTGCCAGCCTACGGAGGTTGGTCAGGTGGTTGCCCATCTTCTTGATGAGCTTCACCTCCTTATCCTGGAAGTGGCTTTCCAAGAAGTCACAGAGATGAGGGACTGTGTGGGCAGAAGCCAGGGGATGCAGATCCAAGAGCGCCTGGTTCAGGCTCTTCTCCAGGGCCAAGGCAGCTTCCATGGCCTCCTGGGTTTTGCCCCATTCATCTTGAGATGGCTTCTGCACATCCTGGAAGAGTGCACGGCCCCCGCGATCCTTCTGCAACTTGAGGAGACACTCGGCACCCTCGCGCTTCTCCTCCGCCAATTTGCGGAAGAAGTGGCCTACGCCCTCCAAAGCCACGTCATCCCGATCAAAAAAGAAGCCCAGAGAGAGGTAGGTGTAGGAGGCACGCAGGTGCAAGTTGACCAGGCGGTTCACCGCAGCTTCCACTTCGGTGGAATAATTCTGACGGATCTGAGAGGTCATGGCTGATCCGGAGTACAGGGTTAACCGCAAAGACAGTGCTGGTCCTAGGAGCCGAAGGCGGCGAGGAGATGGTCCCGGAGGCTGCGACTGGAGAGGCTTGTAAGGCGCTGGAAGGTAACGAAGTGGAAGTCCCCGGGTCTGTTCTGTCCAAACACTGTTGAAGCAAGACACAGATCCACGGGACCTCCGAGGCGCTGCTCCAGAAAAGTTCTCCTTAAGAGGCACAATGAACAGGAAATAAAACCAAGTGTCCGACTCATATGTCCCACCCCAGAGCCATGTACTCAACACATTCGCTGTTACGATTTTTTCCACACCTGTGCAGGCTTTGGGTATTTTTCCCATGTCAGCTTTGGGTCTGACATCATGCTTGGTTAAAACGAGGACATCTGCAAAATAGATGGGCTTGCTCTTTGAGGGAGCACTTGGCCTCAGTGGAGACTCTACTGCTATGAACCACAAGAAGCAAATGTGAGGGATTTGAGCGAGTGTCAAATGTCTCAGGAGTGGCACCGGATGTGCACCCACCTGCTCCACAGAGCTTCAAAGGCACATGAGTGTCCCCTGACAACTCCATTCCACTTTACCCATTCATACAAGTGCCCTTCTTAGTTTTCATCTTTTTCTGTGACCTCAGCCTGTCCCCAAGGAAAACCACTAACTACTTGGCTCTGAATTCTAGGTCTGTGGTGACCTGCCAGCTGACATCTACAAGGCTTGGAGGTGACCTACTTTGAATGAAATGCTGGCTTTTCAGTCCCATGTTCAATAGGCTGAGTTGGCAGCTTGTCAGCAGGCTTATGTCATCTGAGTGATTGTGTCAGTTCCCTCCCTGTTTGGCTTCCTACTGGCAGATACCCTCAGGGTACTATTAGAAGCCAGAAGGTGTGGGAGGCCTGTGAGAGACCACAAGAGAGCAGGGAAAAGAGAAGCTGAGGAGACCCAAACCCGAATTGTCAAAGGGGAAAACAAAAACATGCACAAGAAAAGGGTTTTCTCAAACAGAGAAACAATACCCTGCAGTGAGGTGACTCCCCACAGAACAACTTTGCTCCCCTCTTGGTTTCTTCAGTCTGGATTTTAAAGCCATATTCCATCTCATCCATAATAATAACCTGCAGAGGTGAGAGTGGGAAGGTTTCTAGCCTTAAGGCTCTGGCTCTTATTCCATAATGCCCCTCCCTTCCTTTCCATGATTCTCTCTGTGGACCTTTTCTTCAGGCCGGGTTTGTTAAATCTCACAAAGTATAGCTGTGTTTGGAATCTAATTTCTCTGCCTCACAAATGCCATGCATCCGGGTTCCTGCCCTGTGGCTGCCATTCTGCACAGTGGCTGGGAGTCCTGAGGTTAGATGGTATGTACTCAGAGCTTTGGCTCTGGGATCTGGGCACAGTAGTTCAGTGACCTCTTTCCCTGGGGAGTGGCCCCTCTTTCTCTGTTAAGAGTTAGGCCAAAGGTTTCCAAGGGCAATGGGGACACTAGCCTGAGGCTACATAGGGCTATTCTAGAGGCCTGATCAGTCCCAAGATGCCATCTGAGGACTGCCTCTGAAAGGCAAAGGTCAAGTTTGTAAGAACCACCAGAATACATGAATTGGTAGAATAATCTGTCACTTTTTCTAAACTGGTTAAAAGCTTGGATTTATAATTGCAAAGATTAGTCTTAAATTTTCCCACCAGAACACTGTTCTCTTGATGAGTATGTGTCTCCTGGAGATCAGAGGCCTTAGGCATGATTTCCTTCCTGGCTTCAGTCTGTCTGTCAGGTCATTCATTCATTCACCCATGTGTTGTTGCTCAGTCCTAAGTGTTTGTTGAGCTCGTTGTATCTGGGGTGCCAGATACGCACAACAGACAAGACCCGTGCCTTGTGGTGTTGATGGTGAAGAGGCAGGGAATTCAGGGGGATGGAGAGATGGTTAAGACCACTGGCAGCTCTTGCCGAGGTCCTGAGTTCAATTCCCAGCATCCACATGGTGGCTCACAACCACCTGTTACGTGATCTGTTGTCCTCTTCAGATGTTTCTGAAAAGAGAACACTCATACATAAAATAAATACGTCTTTTAAAAAGAGAGACAGACAGAGAGACACAGAGACACAGAGATAGAGAAAAAGACACAGACAGACAGAGAGAGAATTCAGCAGTGAAGCCCCCGAGCACCGTTCTGTGCCAAATGATGGTGCTGCTATAATATGGGAGCAAGGAGAGGCCTCCAGCGGGACATCAGGCAAGGTCAACCTGAGACGATGACATTTGGGCTCAGTGGTAGAGTATAGGAAGGAGCCGAGACACTGGAGGAAGCTGGTCTGCCGGTTCCCTGCACAGTGTCAGTAAATGTACACATTCCTTGACAGAGTGAACCTGGCAAACAGTTCCTTCAACAGAATGTTCAGAGGCAGGCATGCTGGCTAGTTTTATGTTAACTTGACACAAGCTAAAGTCATCTGAGAAGAGGCAGCCTCAAGAAAAATGCCTGTATAATATCCAGCTGTGGGGCATTTTATTAATTAGCGATTGATGGGGGAGGGTGCAGCCTACTGTGCATGGTGCCATCTCTGGGTTGGTATTCCTGGGTTCTATAAGAAAGCAGGCTGAGCAAGCCAGGGGAAGCCAGCCAGTAAGTAGTACCCCCCAGTGGCTTCTGCATCAGCTCCTGCCTCCAGGTTCCTGCCCTGCTAGAGTCCCTGGCCTGACTTCCTTTGATATGATGTAGAAGCATAAGCTGAGTAATGGCTTTTCAGCCCATCCTGCTTTTTGGTCTTAGTGTTTCACAGAAGGCTCTTCCTGCGGCTCCCTCATTCTGTGGACGTGGTCTCTCTGCTTGTTATAGTGTCACAGCCCTTGATGCCTGAAGTTACAACCAGAGTTTGTGTAATGAGTGTCATTTGTGATGAACTTGATGGTTCCAGTCAAAAAGTACAGTGTTTCCCTCTGCTCATGATTCGGTTTTCAGAGTTTAGTAAACTGCTCTGAGCTTCAGTTCAAAAGTAATAGATGGAAATTTCTAGAAATGAGCAAACTATGTTTTCAGTTACTTTTATCATAGGGCATTGTTACAGTTCTACTTTCGTTATTAGTTACTGTTTATCTGTTATTTTGTCTGGTTTATAAATCATTATCATAGGTGTATAGAAGCCATCATGTGTGTGAGTGTGAGTGTGTGTGTGTGTGTGTGTGTGTGTGTGTGTAATGAGAGCTCATCATGGTTTCAAGCATCCACTGAGAGTCTTGGGTACTAACTATCCTTTGTGAATAATGAGGGTTCACCATCCGTGCCAGATGGCGTGGTGGTTCTCAGAAGTTAAAAAATGCCTCAGCTGACTGGTGTAGAGTAGAAGCTAGGAGTCCATCCTGTATTTTCTGACTGAAAAATCACATTTTTCCCCCTTACCATGTGAAATTGCCATTTCCTGGATACCAAGAGATGTTTATTTCTTAGGAAGGGCTGGGACATTGGCAAAACCTCCTTATGTAGCATGTGTGAAGCCCTGGGTTCAACCCCCAGTACTGGAGGGGAAACAAACTGCACAATCAGACCCCCTATCCAAAGAATTTGGAGCCTGAACAATCTCCTCCTCCTGCCTATGAGGCCCGTTGTTGTTCTTGTCCCTCCCTTGTGAGACTCTAAAGCTGGCCCCTGAGCTGCAGGCTGGGTGGGGTGCCCAGTGGGTGCCCAGTTACTGTTTCATAAAGGGTGTGCTATGTTTCTCTTGGCAGCAAGGTCAAGTAGTGTTTGAGCAGGTGGTGGTAGCTGAGTCTGGGGTCCCTGATCTTTGTTCAGGGACTCCCTGGTCAAGCCGTTGATACCAGAACAAGATGGGAAAGCAGCCACAGGACACTTCCTCTCTCAAAGGCAGAAGAAAAGTTTTACTAGAGACCTTTTTTTGACATTATAGATGCTTGTCCCCTAGGAGTCATTCATTCAAGATTTGGGGCTTGGGGCTGAGGGCTCTTGCACAGATCCACAGAGTACCAGAGTGTGTGAGGGGCATTGGATAGAAGTGAGATTGGTTAGGCCAGCTATTGCAACAAATTTCAAAGCCAGTGTAGCTGATTAGTTCCGTCCTCTGTGAGCTTGGAGTGGGCTTAGCCCTGACACCCAGTTCCTGCCCTCACAGAGGGTATGTCTCAGTGATGGACAAATAAGCAGGCATTAACATCAGTGTGACAAAGTTTAGTGTTCAAAGTATTTATTTAAAGATATTTTTATTTATTTATTCTATGTATGTGAGTACACTGTCTCTGTCTTCTGGTCCCATTACAGATAGCTGTGAGCCACCATGTGGTTGCTGGGAATTGAACTCAGGACCCCAGGAAGATCAGTCAGTGCTCTTAACCCCTGACCCATCCCTCTAGCCCCCAAAATATTTATTTTTATGTGTGTATGATGTGTACTCATGTTTGTATGTGAGCATGTGAGAATGCTGTGACATGCCTGTGGAGGTCAGAAGACAGTCTCCGGTTGTTCTTGCCTTCTACCTTGCTCCCGAGGTAGAATCTCAGCTCAAGGCTCTGATGGTTTAGTTTATTTATTCATTCAGTGTACATGTGTGATGGTTTAGTTTATTTATTCATTCAGTGTACATGTGTGATGATTTGAATGAGAATGGCTGTCCTAGACTCTGGGTCCCCAGTGAATGGAACTGTTTGGGAAGAATTGGGAGGTGTGACCTTCTTAAAGGCAGTGTGTCACTGGGGTGGACTTGAGGTTTCAAAAGCCTATGACAGGTCCAGTCTTTCTCTCTGCCTGCTGCCTATGGATCAGGATGTAAAGCTCCCAGCTCCTGTTCTAGCACCATGCCTGTCTGTTTTCTGCCATGATGACTAAGAATCTTCTGAATGTATCAGCAAGCCCCCAATTAAATGCTTTCTTTTATAAGATTTTCCTTGGTCACAGTGTCTCTTCACAGCAATAAAACAGTGACTAAAGACTGTGCATGCATGTGTGTGCTCACACACATGTACACATGTTAAAGTAAGGACAAGGTGCAGTAGTCAGCTCTCTCCTTCTACCATGTGGATCTAGGGACTGAACTCATCAGGCCTGGTGGCAAGTGCCTTTATCAGTAAACCCACCTCTCAAATCTCTTTCTCCCTCTTCCCCCTCCCCTTCCCCTCTTCTCTCCTCTGGTCCCTCCCACATATCACATATATGTATATTTTGAGACTAGGTCTTTCTATGCTGCCCTGGCTGACATTGAACTCTTGGGCTAATGATTTTTCTTTTCTTTATCTTTTTCTTTTTCTTTTTTTTATAGGACAACATTTAATTGGGACTGGCTTACAGGTTCAAAGGTTCAGTCCATTATCATTAAGTCGGGAGCATAGCAGGGGCCAAGGAAAATACTGGCTTCCAGGCAGCTAGGATGAGGGTCTTTTTTTTTTTTTCCTACTTTATTTACATTTCAAATGTTTTCCCCTTTCTAGATCTCCCCTTTGGAACCTCCCTATTCCCTTCCCCCTCCCCTGCCTCTATGGGGGTATTCCCCCACCCACCCACCCACCCACCTACTCTCATCTTCCCTCCTTGGCATTCTCCTATACTGGGGGATCTAATACCCTCAGGCCCAAGGGCCTCTCCTCCCACTGATGTCTAACAAGACCCTCCTCTGCCGCATATGTGGCCAGCACCATGGGTCCCTCCATGTGTATTCTTTGGTTGGTGGATCAGTCTCCAGGAGTATCAGGGGGTCAGGCCAGTTGCCACTGTTGCTGCCTTTCTGGGGATGCAAACTCAACTCCTTCAGTCCCTTCTCCAAGTCCTCCATCTGGGACCTCCCACTCCACCCTACTGTTGCTGTGAAGTGACTCTTGGGTATTTCAAACTTTTGGGCTAATAACCACTTAACAGTGAGTACACACCATGTTCATTCTTTTGTGACTGCATTACCTCGCTCAGGATGATATTTTCAAGATCCATCCATTTGTCTGCAAATTTCATGAAGTCATTGTTTTTAATTGCTGAGTAGTACTCCATTGTGTAAATGTACCACATTTTCTGTATCCATTCCTCTGTGGAGGGACATCTGGGTTGTTTCCAGCTTCTGGCTATTATAAATATGGCTGCTACGAACATAGTGGAACATGTGTCTTTATTACATGCTGGAGCATCTTCTGGGTATATGCCCAGGAGTGGAATAGCTGGGTCCTCAGGTAGTATTATGTTCATTTTTCTGAGGGTCCGCCAACCTGATTTCCAGAGAGGTTTTATCAACTTGCATTCCCACCAGCAATGGAGAAGTGTTCTTATTTCTCCACATCCTCACCAACAACTGAGTTTTTGATCTTAGCCATTCTGACTGGTGTGAGGTGAAATCTCAGGGTTGTTTTGATTTGCATTTCCCTGATGACTAAGGATGTTGAACATTTCTTTAGGTGCTTCTCGGCCATTCGAGTTTCCTCAGTTGAGAATTCTCTGTTTAGCTCTCTTCCCCATTTTTTGATAGGGTTATTTGGATCTCTGGAGTCTAGCTTCTTGAGTTCTTTGTATACATTGGATATTAGCCCTCTATCGGATGTAGGATTTTTTCTAGCCTCAGCTTTCTTGGGAGTGTAGGCATAGATTATCACAGATAGGATAATCACCTTTTCTTCCCCTCCACTCCCTTTTTGTGAGATGTGGTTCATACTGCCCATATGGCCTTGAACAGGCTATGTAACTGAGGATGACCTGAACTGCTTTTTCTGTCTTGAGTTCTAGGATTAGAAAGAAGTGTGCACCGCCAGTCCCAATTTTATGCAGTGTTGGGGATTGAACCCAGGTCTTCGTGTATGCTGGGCAAGCACTCTACCAACTGAGTTACATCCTCAGCCCAAAATCGATATTTAACTTTTTCTTGCTTGCTTGCTTGCTTGCTTGCTTGATTTATTTATTTATTTATTTATTTATTTATTTATTTATTTCAGGGGCATGGGATGTGCATGAGTAAAAGTCAGAGGACAGCTTGCAAAAGCTCCCAAGTGGGTCCTGGGGATAGAACTCAGGCCATCAGTTTGCAGCAAGTGTCCTTACCCACTGAACCATCTCACTGGCTCCTGTAATAGAGAAATCAAGTGTTCAGATTTGTATATTAAATCATGATTATGTTCTCTTTGTTTAGTGCTAGGATTGAACCCAGGGTCTTGATTAATTAAGCTAGGCAAGTACTTTGTCATCGGACTATACCCTTGCCTGTAAATTCTTGCAATTTTTAAATGTCAGCACCAAATCCTTGTTTAAAAATTGTCTGATGCTGGGCCTGAAGAGATGACTCAGCAGTTAGGAGCATTGGTTTCTCTTCCAAAGGACCCAGGTTCAATTCCCAGCACCCACATGATGACTCACAACTTTCTGTAACTATAGCTCCAGGGGATTCAACACCTTCACACAGACATACATACAGACAAAACATCAATGCACATAAAATAAACATAAATAAATCATTTAAAAATTGTCTTATGGCAAACAAAGTTTTCTTGAGTTCAGCAGTCCTTGGGCCAGTGCAGGTGGGCTATCTGAATGTCTTCCTTTCTTCAGATGACAACCTAACATCCCAGCATGAATGAGGGAATGCTTTATGTCCCCACTAGAGCTTCAGGGAAACGGTGTGTGGTGGGGGACAGATGTCTCTGGCAAGCATAGATTTGTTTCCCCTATTATGAGCCAGGCAGGGCTGGGCTTGCCCTCTCTGAGCTCTAAGTTTCCCTGTAAGTGAAAAAGCAGCTGTGATAATAACACCTTCATCTCATTGTAGCAGAGATTGTGTGAAGGCCCTAGGGAGGCACTCATCCCAGGCCTGGTGTGGACTGTGTACTTATGAAACCATGATTGCTGCCATGATTGTTTTTAGGTTGCGGTGGTTCCAGCAAAATCCATGTGTTCCTGGTGATGTGCTGGGGTTGTACATGGAATAGAGATGGCTTAGATGGGAAAACCCTTGGTCATCCTTTCCTTTCCTGGTCTGGTTTAAAAGAACCTGTGTGTGTGTGTGTGTGTGTGTGTGTGTGTGTGTGTGTGTGTGTGAGAGAGACAGAGAGAGAGAGAGAGAGAGAGAGAGAGAGAGACAGAGACAGAGACAGATACGGACAGAGAGACAGAGACAGGGACAGATACGGACAGAGGGACAGAGACAGAGACAGGGACAATTGGAATCCTCAAGAACTAAGAAAGGCAGTTCTAAGTGCAGTGCAAAGGGCTGGTGAGATGGCTAAGTAGGTAGAGGTGCTTACTGCCAAGTCAGAGGACCCGAATTTGATCCCAGAGACCCACAAGGTAGAAGGAGAGAACCCATTTCTGCAAGTTATCCTCTGACCTGCACATACACCTCTCTAAACACAAACAAGAACGTGTCATTAGATGCTGTTCAGTGTGGTCTCTGGTAGACTCAATTTTATACCCATCTTTCCTTCTATCTTGGTTTTCTGAGGACGAGGAAAGTGAGGAGCCTGCTCACTCCAACTCTGATGGAGGCTGTTTTTCTTCTTGGCCTTGGGCTTGGGCTGTATGAAGGCCCTTTAAGATGTCCTATATCAATCATTAACAGGAGCAGGCCAGGCAGAAGTAATAGCACCTGATGCTCTGCCATGGATCTTCCAGTAAATACTATAGTTCCGTAGTCAGCCAGTGGGGTAAATGCTTGTGTCCCTCTCCCACTTTTTTAGATGGGGTTTCTCTTTGTAGTCCTGGCTATCCTGGAACTTGCTCTGTAGACCAGGCTGACCTGCACTTCAGAGATTGGCCCGCCTCTCTCTGAACCATATTGGGATTAAAGGCATGGGCCACCACTCCTGGCCTCAACTTCCCATTTTTAAGGAGCAGGAAGCTGAAATTCAAAGTCTCTTGGGGTAGCCTAGAACTCTGAGGTGAAAATTGCAGAGCCAGCCTGAGAGCCTTGTCATCTAGTTTTCTAAGTGACTTCTCCAGCTGCTTGATTTCACATCATTGAATTTTGGCGTTGGGATATATTATGGGCAGGGAGAGAGAGAGAGAGAGAGAGAGAGAGAGAGAGAGAGAGAGAGAGAGAGAGAAGAAGGGGGTTGGGGGAAGAAAAGGTTCTGATTTATTTTCCTAATTTTTCTTGGCTTAGGCTAATATTAAAATTATTTTGAGCACTCCACTGGCAGAGGCGGAAGAGAGAACCCAATTCGATATTAAATATTTGCAATGGAAAATTCACAAAGTCTTTCTGAATGGAAGATATTTCCGAGCGAGTCCTATGGGACTCATATACAGCCAGTTGTTCCCCGCTGCAGCATGCTTCCTGTGGTTGCTACACTGTTCTCAGAAGTGAGCATTCAGGACTTTGAAGTGCTGGGGTTATGCCGGGTGGATGCTGAGCTATGCCTTGGCCTCCCTGGCAATGGATGAATAAAGGGAGAGGGTTGCAAATGGTACTCAATTGTCCAATGCGTAATTGTGTGATTTATGAAAATTACATTAAAGCAGGCGCCTCCAGTCGGGATAGACTATATCAGTCATTGCAGTGGATGCTAATTTAGTATTCCCTGTGTGCCCTCACCACACCAGGCATCCCGCATGCCCTCACCTTTTAGTCCTGACAGCTTTTCTGGAGTGAAGGTTCTAGTCACCATGTCGTATCGGCCAAGGAGTGGGGAACACAAGGTCTGTGTGCTGCGTTCAATTGATGAGGAGCAAGACTGGGAGAAGAAAGTCAAGTTGCTTGAGTTAAAAACCCCATACCCTAAACCATATGCTACGATGATCTCCAGAGCTTCCACTTCTCACAAACTTTCCAGACCTTGCCCTGGTGAAGCAGGATTCCAGGCATCAGGGGTCGGACTCCTAGACTGACTCAGTTTACCCATCGTATGCTATATTCCCATGGGTGGCATCTATCTATCATACATCTGGGAAGATAGGGGATGACAGTTGTTCTTCCCTTTAACTTTGCAGGCGTGTGTTCAGGACTGTCCAATGAGTGTATGAAGTGGGACCATGCATGTCCTCACTGCACCTTTTTAGTGTGAGCTCCTGGTGGCTTGGCTGCTATTTGGTTCCCAACTAGGTTAATGTCCGGAGCATAAACTCCAGGAGGCCTGGGGCTTTGTGTGCTAAGTTCACTGCCATGTTCTCAGAACTGTATCTGGGTGTCATGGGAGCTCAGTGCATATTTGTTGAGTCTTTGTGTCTAATGGGCTCTCTGCTTACACTGCTGACCCCATCGGCCTGCTTCACCTTAAACTGTACCGTTTTCTATGCTGTTTCTTTTGTACAAAAAGCTATCTGCCCCCCACACCCCCATACATATGCGATTCCTACTGTGCCTTTTAGCTCTGCTTCAGGTCTGAGCTTAAACACGCCCCCTTGTTGTCCATATGCAAATGGTGTTGTGCTTGGGTTATATGTTTTTATAATTTCCTTCAAGACATATGTCTCAATTTATAGTTATACATAGCAAGTAGGGCTGCAGGGCTGCTTTACATTTGACCTCTTAATTCTTGGCACAGGGGCAGATAGTTCATTTATTTTACTCACCTACCCCCCCCCCCCCCCGGGGCTTTAGGACTAGGGCTCAGTAAATATTTGTGAACAGATGAGTTCTCCCCCCCCTCCACCCCGATGACATCAGAATCTCTGGAGTAGCAGAATCTTTTGCAGTTAACATGTGTGGTTGGATGGAGTTGTTTCTTTCTACCCCCAATGCTCAGAACCCTAGCTCAGTACCCACAGCATCTCAGACAAACTAATGCATTTTCCTGCTGGGTTTGGATAGTTCAATTGGCTCTCACTGCACCCCTAACCCTAGGCCAGGGGACCAGGGTTGCTGCTTTGAAGGCTTTAGGCTTCCCCAGAGTCATCTATAAAAGCCTTTGTTTCCAATAATTTATTCAGTGCCTGCCTCACTCACTCCTCAGCACACCCAACCCCCAGCCCCCAAGTATCCTGTCAACACAGAACTGAATGAATCAGTCACCACGGGAACCTAGAGGAAGGTGGAAACGTCAAAACCCCTAGTGCTTTCCCCCAGGTAGGAGCTGGGTTATGGCTGAAATCTGAGGACGGACAAAGAGCTCTGGGGTTGAAGGTCAGAGCAGGAGGAAGTGTCTCATCATCAAAGCCTTTGCAGACCACAAACTGTCCCTGGACTTCTGCATCCTCAGCCTGTCTTATGAGTTGCCACTATGACGGTGAGACACACAGGAGCTGCCAGAAATTCTGCCTGCATCCCTCAGGTCCTTCTTGCATCCTTTTCAGGCTTCTATTCCATTGACCAAAACTGCCCAAGCTCTCCCTTGGCCTTTCGTCGTCAGTATTGACTTTCCGCTCTCCACGGCTGACATCCTGTGGACTCTACAGTTCCGATGAATAGCGAGAGCATCAAAGAGGAGCATGAATGAAAAACTGCTTTCTGTCTTGCCTTCAAAGTGTCTCTTTAGAAGTTCAAAGGATGTGGAGAGGAGGCAGGGGAATCAAAGAAGATGAGGGAGGGGAGCAAACTCTCTGAGGAATCATTGGGGTTTTCATTGTATATTTTCTATGATACTTGTGATGTTAAAAAAAAAAAATCAGAAGTACCCCAGCACCATCAAAACACACACACACACACACACACACACACACACACTCACTCACTCTGGGAGTAGATTAGATGCAGAAGAGGAAAGAAACCACCTTGCTGGCCCAGGGCTTCACCCTGGTATATTAAGTCACGCATTTTATAGCTGCATTTCCTGTTTGGACCTCGATCGAATATTTTGATCTGGGCAAAGGCTGTGTCCAGAGACAGAGATCGAATGCTGCTTATGTAGTTCAATGGACATGAATAATTTAGTCTGTGCAGAAATTCCCCCATTACCTCTTCCATTTGAAGACAAGCTAGAGTCCAGCTGCAGCAATGAATATGCAGAGTTTGTGAAAGACCTGGCCCAGATGCCAGAGACTTTAGTTGACCTGGAGAACCAGGGTTCTGCTCCGGACTGCAGGTGTCCCTTATTGGTATGCCAGGGGGAACCCTCTGGTTATTCTATTCAGCCTTGTGTTCAACCCACTCAGAGTATGTTAACACAGTGTCTGGCATGTAGACGGTTTTTGAGGGGTGAGAACAAGGGCTCTGAAAAGTAGTTTTCTTTGCAGAATCTTGGAGTTGGGTCTCTCATGGCTGTCCTTAGCTTAGTCAGGCCCAAGAACTATGGGCTGTTTGGGGGAGGATAGTTAGATTGTTACACTGGTCAAGTCTGCAAACAATTTTCATTTTAAGAGACTCACCCTGATCCAAACTGCTTTAAGATGGAAGGGATTTTCTTGATTAAATATTGAACACCAGCGGTAGATTAGACTTCTGCTTAGCTGGTTTAGGGGTGAGAGGTGTGTATGCACTTCCTTAGGACTGTTCCACTCTCCCCATTCCTGAGCTTGCCTATTTTTTCGGCTTTCTTCTTTTCATATAGAATGTCCTCTTGGGTGGCGAGTGTGGAGGATGTTGTGCTTGGTGGTCAAGAACAAAGTCTCTGGAGCTAGAAACAGCCTCGGGTCTCAGCCTTACTCCATCACCTATCTATTGTACCGCCCCAGACAAGACTGTGGTTTGGTTTCCTTGTCTTAATTAGTTCATTAATTAAGTGTGTTGTATTATGACTTGAACGCAGGGTTTTACATAATACTAAGCACATGCTCTTCCACCTAGCTTCATCCCTCATCCCAGTTTCCTTTTAGTCTTCAACAAATGATGACAATGATCGCCAGAGCTAAAGTTTATGTTCTTCTCCGTTCTTTCCACATTGAGTTCACTAACCTGCTGGATGATGGATGAGATGGACTCTGCATTTGGCTCCATTTTATAGGTAAAGAAACTGGGGCCATAGAAGGCCTAAATGCCACTAGCCAGGCAGCATGGTTTGTGTTATTGGTCTTTGAAATATGTCATCTTAGATGCAATGATGTTCCTCAGAACTCAAGGCAGTTTTACCAAATGGGTCATTTGGTTTCATCTCTAGAGGGAAACCAGGCTAGCAACTTTTGGCCTGTGTCCTGTGCTCTCGATGACATGAGCAGAGATGGGTGAGTATCTTTATCTGGTTTCACAGAGCTCTCAATGTTGGGTCTTTACTCATAAGATCACATATTGTTGACACAGCCGTGTTGGCTGAGATATTGTAGCATTGTGTGAACCAGATGGTTCTGTGCCCTTCCCGGGCTGGGGCAGAGTCTACACCCTCTGAAGGACAGGTAGAGTTGCTGTTAATTAGGAGGAGAGAGCAGAGAGTTACTGGAGAGGCTGCCGAATTTCCCCAGATGAAGGTGCTTTACAGTGAGGGACTGAGAAAGTGGTCTGCAGCTGGCCCTCCTCTCAGTCTCACTGAGTTCTGCACAAAGTAGCAAAGAGGGAAAGGGGTTGAACTATTTAGGAGGAAGTGCATCTTGAAGGCCCTGCTGTTGTTTTGCTCAGAGAGGTAAGTCCAGAAGTCCCCTGCTAGCTCTCTGAATCTGCAGGAGGGTAAGTCGGACATAATTACCCAAGTGGCATGTGGGCAGGCCTGGCAACCATCCTGTGAGGAATGCTGGGCAAGCATTCACAACCACTAATGATGTCTCTGAAGGCCTTGGTGCTGCTCCGTGATGAGGCCACTAGACCCAGAGTCACCATTCCCATGGTTCTGGATGAGTCAGGCCTCAACCTGATTCACCAGACTCACTTCCGCACTTGCTGGTGGTCCTTCCCACACAGTCACCACACCCAGGTTTGTGCTGACCACCGGGGGCCAAAATTAGCTTCAGAGACAATATGGAAGTTTTAGTCTATTACCGAGGAGCCTGATACCAGTTTCCCGGTTTCCACTTAATCCTCACATTTTTGATGCTGGAGTTAGCATTAGGGGACATTTCCTTCAGTGCTAGCTGTCACAGAGCATCTGAGAGTCAGGTCAGGAATGCCACTGTGTGGTAGGTTCTGCTGCCACAAAGGCAACAGGTGCTAGAGGTTTAGCCACTCTCTCATTAATGTGGAAGAGCCAAGTTGTTCCCAATGCTCTTTGCCATACTGGTCACCCCAAAGACCATGTGTATCCTACCATACCATAACGTATGTGGCTTTCCATGCTTGGATGACCATGGCATTGAAAACTGAGACCATCAGCTACATGTGATGACGAATGTCTGTCATCCCAACACTCTGAAGGTTGAGGCAAGAGGACTGTGAATTTTAGACCAACTTGGGCTACAATGTAAAACTTGGTCTTGGGGCCAGGGAGATGGCTTAGTGGGTAAAGCATTTGCTGCATAAATGTGAGGACCAAAGATTCAGATTAGAACCTGTGTGAAGGCTGGATAGGTGTTTAGCCCACCTGTAATTCCAGTGCAAAGGAGGTGGGGGCTTTGCTGATTTTTTTATTTGTTTGATTTTTTTTTTTTTTTTTGAGACAGGTTTTCTTTATGTAGCCCTGGATATCCTAGAACTTACTCTGTAAACCAGGCTAGCCTTGAATTCATAGAGATCTGTCTGTTTCTGCCTCCCAAGTGCTGGGATTAAAGGCGTGAACCACAACTGTCTGGTGGCATTGCTAATTTTGATAAAACTTTTTTTGAAAATTACGTGTGTGTGTGTGTGTGTGTGTGTGTGTGTGTGTGTGTGTGTGTACGCATGCTCAGGTGAGACCAGATGCCCACGGAGGAGGTAGTCAGTGATTTGATGAAGACACCTCATGTCAACTCTGAGCCTCCACATGCCCAATCACACAAGTGTACCTATACACACCCTTATAAACCCGTACCAACATACATATATACCATGTGAAAAAGTCTACAACAGAAACACACATCCTATCTCAAAAGCGGGAAACAGGCAGGAGGGATAGCTTAGTGGCTGAAGTACTTGCCACACAAGCATAAAGACTCAAATGCAGTTTTCTGCCACCCATGTAAGAACAGAGCTGATAGCTTATGTGTGTAACCCCAGTGCTGAGTCCAGTGGATCCTCTAGGCTTGCTGGCCAGCCGAACCCCTGATCTCCAGGTTCAGTGAGAGACATAGCTTTAAAAATAAGACAAAGAGTGATAGAGAAAGTCATCCCACATCAAACTCTGGCCTCCATGTGTTGGATACACACAGACAGACAGACAGACAGACACACACACACAGACACACATCCACCCCTCAGTGACAGCTTTGTTTGTAGCTCTGTCTCTGTCTTAGCTCTTCACTGGGTTCCCAGATCATCTCCTGCTGAGAACACATTATTCTCTCTCAGTTCTTGTTTCTTTCCTTTTAATCTCTACTAAAATGACCCACCCTCGAAACAGTCAACTTTCTTTGCCTCTTTCCTGAAGAGCCCTTGCACAGAACCTTCCTCTTGCCCAGAACCCTGAAGCTCTACCTCCACTTCTCCATCTTGAAGGAGCCTGCCCAGTTTAGTCACATCTCAGCAGCTCTTCTCCCCAACCCCAGCTTCTGCTTCTGCGCCACCACCAAAGGCTTATCCTGAGAAGTCTGAAGTCTCCAAGGGCTTTAAATGGGTCTCTATCAGCAGGAAAAAAATGAGTACAGATCTCAATGTCTGAGCACTCACTTATAAATAATATACATATGCTAATGTATGAGCATATTCTACACACTAGAAAATGTAAACCAACATAAATATTTTAGGAGATGAGATAAATATAGAAGCGGGAATGTCTTCCCCTCGGGAGTCTCCTGCGTTCTTCTTTGACCTCATCGCTGATTTCAGTCTATTCTCGTTTGTTTTTTAAAATTATGTATACGTGTGTGGGTAGATGCATATGAGAGCAGATGTCCGCAGAGGTGGAAAGTGACTTGAGGAAGACACCTGATGTCAACCTCGAGCCTAAAAATGTACACACATACACGTGCATCTGTATGCACACACACACACACACCTATACATACACACACCACACACACATGCAAACGTAAAAATAGGAAACTAAAACAGATATTCTGTCTCAAAAGAGAAACAGTGAGCTGGAGAGATGGCTTAGCCAGTAAAGAGCTTACTGCACAAGCATCCGAGCCTCCATGCTGACACCCGAACCCATGTTAAGATGTCTGTAATCCTGGGGCTGAGGGTGTTAGATCCCTGAACCTGGAGTTAACAGGCCATTGTGAGCTGCTTGGTGTGGGTGCTGGGAACCACATGTGGGTCCTCCGCATAAGCAGCACACTTTTGACTACTGAGTCCTAGCATATACTTTTTTTGTTGTTGTTGTTAGCTTTATTGGTGATACTAACTTAAAGCATTACAATCTTTGTGTGTGTGTGTGTGTGTGTGTGTGTGTGTGTGTGGTTTTTCAAGACAGGGTTTCTCTGTGTAGCTGCCCTGGAACTCACTGTGTAGACCAGTCTGACCTTGAACTAACAGAGATCTCTCTGTGTGTCCTGAGTGCTGGGATTAAAGGAATGTGCCACCACCACCCAGCTACAGCCAGTAGACTTGCTGTCCTCAGACACTTTTTCTTCTCTCTCCGGCCCCACTTGCTGTAACTGCCTTCAGATAACCCAGAAGAGGGCATCAGATCTCATTACGGATGGTTGTGAGCCACCATGTGGTTGCTGGGATTTGAACTCAGGGCCTTCGGAAGAGCAGTCAGTGCTCTTAACCACTGAGCCATCTCTCTAGCCCTTACAGTCAGTTTTAAGTGTACAGTTCAGTGGGGTTTAAACAAAAGTACAGTCTTTGCTTTGGAACAGGCTCTCTTGTATCCTAGGCTGGCCTTGACCTCACAACATTCATGCTTTCGTTTCTGGAGTTCTGAGAGTAGAGGGTGTGTTACTGTACCTGATTTACGTGAAGCCTTTAAACCACTACCCGAGTCACAACATAGAACTTTCTACAACTCCCAAACACCCGTCAGCTCTCTTACCTCTGCCCCTGCTACTTAGCAACTGGCTTGTTTTTTGTTTTTAAATCATTATCACTAGTATTGCCTTTTAAAGAATTTCATATAAATTAAACCATACAGTAGGTATTTTCGAGGTGTGCTTGGCTTCTTTCGGTTAACATGATGTTTTGCTAAGCTTGGCCAAAAGTTTGTTAATCGTGTCCACTTTTCTTTCAAAGCAAATGTTTCCTTGAGTCTTTACACTGTTGTTGTTTCTGTTTTATTAATTTCTGCTCTAATCTTTATTATTTCTCCCTGTCTGTGCTTTTGGGTTTGAGTGGTCCCTTGCTACATCTTGGGATTCATCCATGTTGCTGTATGTGTAGTTAATTTGTTGTAATACCTTGGTTTTGAGGTTTCGTCATGCACTTCTATCTGGCCTGGAACTTGTATACAAGGCTGGAATCACATTAATGGTGATCATTCTGCCTCAGTGTCCCAAGCAGTGGGATTTCAGACAGAGTGATCATACTTGGTGTTAGCAGCATCAGTGGAGGCAGCAGCAGCGTTGGCTTCTTCTTTTTCTTCCTCCTCCTCCTCCTCCTCCTCCTCCTCCTCCTCCTCCTCCTCTTCCTCCTCCTCCTCCTCCTCCTCCTCCTCCTCCTCCTCCTCCTCCTCTCTTCTCCTCTCTTCTCCTCTCTTCTACTCTCCTCCTCCCCTCCCCTCTTCTCCTCTTCTATGAAAGAGATTTAACCAGGCAATGGTGGCGCACGCCTTTAATCCCAGCACTCGGGAGGCAGAGGCAGGTGGATTTCTGAGTTTGAGGCCAGCCTGGTCTACAGAGTGAGTTCCAGGACAGCCAGGGCTACACAGAGACACCCTGTCTTGAAAAACCAAAAAAAAAAAAAAAAAAAGATTTATTAGTGGTGGTAGCACTGGGGAGGCAGAGGCAGGAGGATTTCTGTGACCAGCCTGATCTACAGAATGAATTCTAGGTCAGCCAAGGCTACACAGAGAAACCCTGTCTCAAAAAAAAAAAGGAAGAAGGATTTATTATTGGGGATGGAGAGATGATTCAAGGGTTAAGAGCACTTGTTGCTCTTTTTGAGGACCAGATTTGGTTCCCAGTACCCACATGATAGCTCACAACTTATCTGTAATTCCAGCTCCAGAAGATCTAACACCATTTCTACATTCTGTGGGTTACTGGGAATGTACATGGTACACAGACATACATGCATGAAAAAAGCACTGATACACATAAAATAAAAATGATCCTTAGAAATCATATTGTTTATCTAAGTATAAGTGCATGCGCGTGCCATTGTTGTGGAGGCCGGAAGAGAGGGTCAGATCTCTTGGAGCTGGAGTTAACAAGTGGTTATGAGATGTCAGACTTGAGTGCTAGGACTTGAACTCTGGCTCTCTGGACTGCTCAGCCATTTCTATAGCACTGTAGCTGCTCTTAGAGGAGATGGTACTTCTACTTCTACTTCTACTTCTACTTCTACTTCTACTTCTACTTCTACTTCTACTTCTACTTCTACTTCTACTTCTACTTCTACTTCTACTTCTTCCTCCTCCTCCTCCTCCTCCTCCTCCTCTTCCTCCTCCTCCTCCTCCTGTTCCTCTCCTCTCCTCTCCTCTCTCCCTCTCTCTCTCTCTCTCTCTCTCTCTCTCTCTCTCTCTCTCTTTTCTCTTCTTATGTTTTTTTGAGACAGGATTTTTCTGTGTAGTCCTCTGGCGATCCTGGAACTTAATCTGTAGACTAGGGAGTCTTGAACTCAGAGATGCAGTCTCTACCTCCTAAGTGCTGGGACTAGCGGTGTGTACCACTGTGCCCAGCAGATAAGGCATTTCTTTTATCCACTTTATGTCTTCAATTTCTTTCTATAGTTGAGTTCTAAGAGTTATTATTTTGCATATACCTTTTTAAATTGTGGTGGTTTTTGTTTGTTTGTTTGTTTTAAATTTTCTGAGATAGAGTCTCACTGTGTAACTCTGGCGCCCTGGAACTCACTATGTAAACTAGGCTGGCCTGGGCCTCACAGAGATCCACCTGTCTCTACCTCCCGAGTGCTGGGATTAAAGGCATGCACCACCACCATGTGGCCCTAGTTTCATTTTTGATGCTGTGATAAAACATCATGACCAAGAGCAATTTAGGGAAAGGAAGGGTTTATTTCATCTTCTCATTCCAGGTTATTACAGTCCATCATTGAGGGAAGTCAGTCAGGAACTTGAAGTAGACCTGTCACTATTTCACCCAGCGGGGCCTCTGACATGAGGAACTCACTTCATAGCTAAAGCAGTAAGTGCATGAAGAACCTTGGAGGAGGATGCTCGTTAGCTGTCTTACAGTATGCCTGCCTTCCCTTATAGCTTTCTTTTTAGGATCACAGTAGGTGAGACCCCTCCATCAATTAACAGTCAGGACAATCCCCACATCTCCATCTGATCTGGGAAATTCCCAAATGGAGGGTTTTTTTTTAGGTCATAGCAAACTGACATTTATCTGGGCTTAGTAGCCCACGTCTTTGGTCCCAGCACTCCAGAGGCAGAGGCAGGCAGAACTCTGTGAGTTCAAGGTCAACCTGGTCTACATAGAAAGATATTATGATAATATTGTCTTAATAGCATGATGATGATGATGATATAGAACTAACCAGCACAATTTATAAACTAGCTAAAAACCAACACACTCATCATATCTAGTTATCTAACTCTGTTTTAGAGTTAAGATAAACTGTAATCCATTCAGCAGGATTCCTAAATGTAGAACAGTCTTGTTATTTGTAATCTCAGAATGTACTTTAGACCCCAGACCTGTTCTACCATGTGCTTGCCGCTTGGCTTTTTCTAACACCCCCCCCCGCCTACCCCACCCCCAAACCCCCCTGTTTGACTCTCTGCCTGTGATGATTGGCTTCTTGGTTGCCTAGATTTTTACATATAGGTAAGGTCAATGCATCATTTACCCCCTTGTATGTGTTTTTACTTCATTTAACATAATGGCCTCCAGCTTCATCCTGGCTATGTCAGATGGTGGGATCTCTAGTCACTGTTCTATCCTGTATACTGTGTAGACATATCTTTTATCAAAGAGGTGCCTTCAACTATTTCTTTCTCGTCAGCCAGACATGGTGGTATTGTTAATACCACCACAAGTAATACCAATTACTATAGTAATAGCAATACCAGCCGAGAGTAAGACACTACCACGATTTTTGAGACAAATTGAAAGCAAACTTTATTAAATTCTAGCCAGGACAGTGGACACTGACCAGGTCCATACCTGGATCCCCAGAGTGTGGAACCACCTTATATCAGTCAGAGATTTATAAAGGCAAAACTCACAAGGCTCCATATTTCTGCCTTCATCCAGTGGAGGCAAGCATACATCTTGGTGTAGCTCCTCCCTATGTGTGATCAAGCCCATCTTGTGCAGTTGAGGTAACCAAAATTTTTTACAGAAGTGAAAACACATGGCTTGTTACCTTACATGCACAGCCCCCAACATTCCAGGAGGTCAACTGTTCTCAGGCCAGTAGGGCTTCCAGGTTAGAGGCATTTTTGTTTTATAAATCTGTTAAGCACAGCAATTTAAACTTAAAACATAACATTAGTCCTCACAGTGTTATTGATGGATTTTTTTTGGACAAAGCCTGAACCCTGAGAGTTTTGTTTTTTTGTTTGTTTTGTTTTTTTATGCATATGATATTTGCCTACAAGAATGTTTGTGCACCATGTATATGTGTACAAGTAGAAGGCAGAAGTGGAGAGTTAGAGACAATTGGGAGCTGCCATGTCAGTGTTGGGAGTTGAACCTGGGTCCTCTGTAAGAGCAATCAGTGCGCCTTCTTCCCAGCCTTGTCTTTAAAAAAGAAAAACCAAAAACCAAAAAATAGCCTGGACTACATAGTGAGTGCCAGGACAGTAAAGCCAGAGCTACACAGAAAGATCCTGTCTCTAAAAATCCAAAAACAAAATGCAGAAAACCTGTGTGTGTGTGTGTGTGTGTGTGTGTGTGTGTGTGTGTGTGTGTACAAGACAGAATGATCATGTGGGTCCTAGGGATTGAAGTCAGGGCATTGGACTTGGCAGCAAATGCTTTTACCTGCTAAACCATCTTGCTAATTCCACAATTGTGATTTTAAATTCTCTAACTCCCATATCTTTCTCTCTTTCTTTTTTCTTTTTTTTTTTTTGTTTTTTTTGTTTTTTGAGACAGGGTTTCTCTGTATAGCCCTGGCTGTCCTGGAATTCACTCTGTAGACCAGGCTGGCCTCAAACTCAGAAATCCACCTGCCCGTGCCTCCCAAGTGCTGAGATTAAAGGCACCACCAACCACTACCCGGCCTAACCCCATTTTTCTAATTGGCTCTGAGGCTTGCCCCATTTGTTTTATTTTTCTTTGCAGATGTGATCTTTCCCACTCCACATTCTCTCCCCATGATGCTCTGCTCTCCTTTATCTCTATGGAGCACCCTGTTGTAATTTCTCTGGTGTCTGTGCACTCATTCTGTCATCTGTGGCCTTTCTAAGTCTACTCCTTTTGACTGCTTTTCCCCTCATTTTGGGCTGTATTTTCCTGCTTCTTTGTAGATCTGACAACTCTGGATTTGGATGTTATGAGCTCTGTATTGTAGCATGCTGGGTTCTTACATCTCTCTAGTTACTGTTTGAACTTGGTTGGTCTGGGATGCAGAGTTCCTTGGAACTAGCTTGATCCCTGTGAGTCTGCTTTTCAGCACAGCTAGGGTGAGTCTAGAATAGTGTTTATCTAAACCAGAGGTTGCTGCACTATGCCCCACAGTCAGCTGCCTGTGTTGGGAAATAAAGTTTTATTGGGACACACTATGGCTGTCTGTTGACATCTTGTCTGTGGCTGCTTTAATGCTCTGGCAATAGAGCTCTGGGGCATTGCAGCAGTGACCCTGCGACCCACAGCCGGAAACACTTAGTATTAAAGGAGCTGTTTGCCAATATCTCTCCCGAGCTAATTTGGGCGCAGAAGGGAAAGGCCTGCTCTGAAGGACTGTACCCGAGGCTGTCTGTGTTAGGAAGTCATGCTAATCTGATTGGGTGGAATAGGAACCATTCCAAGCTCCTAGATCGACCTGCTTGCTCCTTCTTCCTGGCAGGGGTCCTCCACGTCGTCTCTAGACAGGTTGCTAGGTGCTTCTGGACTTACCTTATTTTTTGCCTAAGGGAATCCCTTGTCTTGTACTTTGTCTAAAACCTTACCTATGTCCCAAAACATTTGTTTTATAAATTTTGTGTTGTCTTTTGTGGCTGGAAGCTGATATAACTTTTGTTGATGTTTGAGACAGTGCGTACAGCCCAAGCAATGAGGACTTTACACTCCTCATTTAGCCGAGGCTGGCCTTGAACTCCTCCTCATCTTTCTCCACCTCCCAAGTACTTTGCACAGTTTACTAAACTCTTTGTTTTGTTGCTTCTCTTCTGTCATCCCACAGATGCAGCCACCCTCTGGATGGACACAGAGTGAATGCTTAAGGACTTCACATTAGTCCAGAGCTATCCAAAATCTATGATGTGGGAGTTCTCAAGTTTTCTGGGCTGAACACATTTCCGACATTTTTAAATATCATGATGCATAGCTGGGATGTGTCAAGGGCTTTATGTTTCTGACCCCCCCCATTCTTGGATGGGGGTTCTGCTGCTGCTAAACATGTTTTTAAATGGGGAAACCAAAGTTCAAAGACACTGTCGCTCTTCCTGGATGGGCAAACTAGAATTGGGCCCAAGTTGGTGTGACCAGCCTGAGATGACCAACTGGCTACTCGGGTTTCCTGAAGATTTCCTGAGTTTAACACTGTATCTAGGGTTAACTGGGAAACTCATCAGTGTTGAACAGACTGAGGCTGTTGGCACCCTAGGAGAAAGCCATTTCCTTTGGCTTTCTTCTTCAGGCTTGTCATGTATTTGGTATAAAAATGGCAAAGCACCCTGAATATTTGTAGTTGTGCCTGACACACTGTAAGTGCTTCAGAGTGGAAAGCACTCTGACCCTGTTCCAAGCCTTCTAATTATATTACTACAAATATTTGTTACTTTTATGGCCACCCGGTACTAGAATATCACCCCTACCTTATGAGGCAGGGCTCACCCACCATTCCAGAGGCTTATTCTATCCAGGGGTAAACAGGACCTAACTCATGTTTCTCCAAGAAGTGGCACACAGGGATGTAGGTCAGTACTAGAGTATTTGCCTAGTGTGAGTGCATACATGCATGCCTGAATGAATAAATGAATACAGTTTCCCCCAGAAGCAGTGATGCTGGCATCAGTAATTCAGGGTTTACGTGACTTTGTAGGTTAGAACTATTATGAATAGTGACAGACAGCCCTATTCTGTTTGCATCAGCGCTTAGGTACTTAACCATGTTAATGTGGAAAAGAGGAAGTAGCTTTATTTTGCTCCCAAGTCAACCCTGGTGAGACATGAATCTCAGTTAGGACTCAGCTAGAGAGGCAAAGCCATGGGAGATTGCGTATGTGAAGAGCTGTCTTACACAGAGACTTGGATGACTGTGGTAAGGGATGGGTAGGTGAGGCTGAAATCTATGGGGAAATGATTGAGGTACTCCCAAGTCTCTGCGGCCAGTGGCTGTGCCAGCTGTCTGGAAAGGGGATACGCAAGAAAGGAAGGGAAAAGCCACTGGGGATCCACCAGCTGATGGAGTTTGTCAGTCTATCTGTGGGTCCATCTGTCGCCTGTCCTCACCACCCCTCCTTCCTTGCTTGCTTGGCAGGAAAATCTCAGTCCCTCGGCCTAATTGTGTTGAACCCACCTTGAGTTAACTAAAAGGTAACCTGTTTAGTTAAAGTCAACTAATTAGGCCTTTAAGGAAATCTATAAAACCTCTCCCACAACATGGCTATTAGGGCTTCATTGAAGAACTAGAGGGTGGACAGTGGCTGCCTGCTCCCTTCAGTCTCTGTTGTGTAGAAGCCCAGTCCATGGACCACAAGATCAACTGTAGTGTTGGTGGAAGTATTTTGTTTCTAGGAGTTAGAATGATAACCTTCGGTGTGAGTGAGATCCCATGACTGTACCTGGCTATCTTTCTATGCAGGTGGGTTTTGTTTAACTCTTTTTCCCAAGATGGCGCATGGAGGATCATGGGGCCATCTTTATTTTACAGGTGGAGATATTGGATCAGAAAAGTGAGTTATTCTACCAAGTGATGGGAGCAGGCCTAGCTCAGTGTGGCGCTGGGGGCATGCTTGCCCTTTAAACACTCCTGCATGTTGGAGGAGGACACAGTCTCCATGGGGATCTCATGGGCCTTGGTTGGTCAGAAAACACAGGGCCATACTGTAGGGGATATGATCTCCCTCAGTGATGCAACCATAGTTTCTGCCTCCAGCGTGCTTTTCAGGTGCCATCAAGAGTCCTATGAGCCATGTGTCCTGTCTACAAGATGTGCAAGGACAAAGACAGAGCAGAGACTAAGGGAATGGCCAGCCAATGACTGTTCCAAATTGAGACCCATGTCATAGGCAAGAACCAATACCTGACACTATTAATAATACTCTGTTATGCTTGCAGACAGGAACCTAGCATGACTGTTCTCTGAGAGGCTCCACCCACCAACCAATGGAAAGAGATGCAGGGACTCACACCCACACATTAGATGGAACTTGGAGAATTCAAGGAAGAGTTGGAGAAAGATTGAGGAACCTGAAGAGAACAGGGACTCTGCAGAGTCCAACAGAGTCAACTAACCTGGACTCTTGGGGGTGCTCAGAGGTTGAATCACCAACCAAAGAGCAAGCAGGGACTGAACCTAGGCCCCCTGCACATATGTAGCACGTAAGCAGCTTGGTCTTCATGTGGGTCCCCCAAACATCTGGAGCAGGGGCAGTCTCTGAGCCCGTTGCCTGCATGCTTGCTTGTGGATCCAGTGCCTCTAAATGGACTTCATTGTCTGGCCTCAGTGGGAGGGCTTGTGCCTAGTCCTGCAGTGACTTGATGTGGGCAGGGGGTGAGGGTAGGGAGGGGGTGGAGTTTGTCACCCAGAGAGGATCTTCACCTTAAAGAGAAGGGGAAAAGGGAATGGGGGAAAGTGGGGGGAGGACTTATATGAGGGGGGACTGGGAGAAGAGGAAGGGCTGATATTGGGTTGTAAAGGGAATAAATAAATAAATTTAATAATAATAATTAAAGATAAAATCCCATGAGCCAACTATATTTGGAGCCAAACAGATTCCCTTCCAACTTGTGCCACATCTGTGCATATGCAGAGTTGCCAGGTTCTTTCCTGAGGCTTCACTATATCTCTTGGCCAGGTTCTTACAGAACCTTCTTGAACTCTGTTCCTCTCCATCTCCTTTAGTCATGAACACCTGCACACTGTCTTGGTTAGGTTTCTGTTGTCATGACAGATAAAACATCATGACAAAAAGGGCAAGACGAACTCAAGGCAAGAACCTGGAGGCAGGAACTGAGGCAAGGGCAATGATGGATTTTGCTTCCTGGCTCTGTCTTCATACAATTTCGGGCCACATGACTAGGGGTGGCACTGCCCAAGTGAGCTGAGCTCTCCCACGTCTATCACTAATCAAGGAAAATGCACCACAGGCTTGCCCATGAGCCGCTCTGGTGTGGGGGGCGTTTAGGAAGTTGAGGAGGAGTTCCCTTCTCAAATGACTCTAGCTTATCAAGTTGACCCAAGACCTTAATAAGATAAATAAATAAAAACAAACATGTAAACCCTAACCAGGACACGTGTGTCTAAGTCACGCTTACCATGGGATGAGTATGGCCCCACCTACTAGAGATAAGACATCGATGGGACAAACAGACATGAACCTTCAAGCTTTCCATTCTCCTGTCCCAGAGGAAAGGCCCAGAGAAGAGGATGCCACATGGAGCAGGAAAACCAGGCCCACCAGGCCCCATATGCCTTTGTCCTTTCTATGTTCAGCAGATAAACACAAGACTGAGTGGTTTTCCTTTTATAGACAAACACATTGAAATCACTGACGTCAGCCAAAGTCCCCCTTAATCAACATCCCTCCCTATTTCCCCCTCCTCTTTCCCAGTCTATGCCAGAGATGACCATGGCTGTCTGTTCAGAGTGTACCTTTCCAGGTTTTTAGTCCATGCATTTACACACAAGTGAATACGTTGTGTGGAAGATATTTACGATTATATAATATAGTCTTTTGGTGTTTTCCAGTGGGTGGGAAGATGGGAGGATAGACCGTTTCTATGTGCTTCTTCCTCAGCTTTCTTGCTGCTTCCTGATATCTGTACTCTTCCTAGGCACAATGGCTGAGCAAAGAGGGTCATGCAATTGGATTCTAGTTTGTACTTGTGAACTAGGTAAACTAGGCAAGGATGTTGGAGCTGGTGTCTGTGTTATAAGCTTGGGCTCTGAGACAAAAGAACACGGGCTGAGTGTCAGCTGCAGAGCTTTTGGCTACCACAGCTGGGGGATGAGATAACCAAGGGTGTGATGCCAACATGGTTAGGTTTTGGTCCGGATCTTCTTCCCAGCTAGCAGATAGCAACCACCTTCTCCTGATGTCTTCATAATGCAGGGGTGGCAGGTGAAGAGGGAAGGAGAAAATACCTTTTATCATTTAAAAAATACCTTATTCTTTTCATTATGTTTAGTGTGTGTGTGTGTGTGTTTTGTGTGCACGTGTGCATGTGGGTCTGTGGAAGTGAGCAGTGATGCCCACGGAGCCAGAAGCATCAGTTCCCCAGGAGTTAGAGGCAGTTGTGAGCTGCCTGACATACATTATGTGGACCAAATTCTGATGCTCTGGAAGAGCGAGTGCTCTAAGCTGCAGAGTCACCTCTCTAGCCACATAGTCCTCTTTTTAAAGGGGAAGTTTGAAGGGATACCATTTATTCCATAGCCTTGCCCATAGCCTTAACTCAGGGCCACCACATCCAGAGCTGGACTTCTCCAATGTCCTGAGTTCAGGGTTCTGCCCTAGTGAGCCCTTTATAGGATGTTTGGTTGACACGTGCATTTCTTCCAGTAGAATGACTTGCCTGGACTGAGGGAAGCTGAGGGCCTCCCAATGGCCTCCATCCCTAGCATTCCATTTGAATTAGTGGAAATTTCAACCACCACGTTGTGAATGGTTCCAGATGTGTAGGCCTGGAGAGTAAGATAGCTGGAAAGCCAACTTAACATTAAAAGCTACACTGAGCTTGGGGTGGGGGCCAGTTACCAGCACCTAAGGATCTAGGCTGGGGAGAGAACCATGACAGGATGCCTGAAGCCTGGTAAAGTGGGGAGCTCTACGCATGTCAGCATGAATCAAGTGGCCTGCCAAAGCCAATTAAGGAACCTTGTCCCTCCGCTCAGATCTCAGTTGGCTTGAAAAGCACAGGACAAAGACCGAAGGAAATAGAGTCCACACAGACTTATGAAGAAGAGACAACTGTTCATTGGGGGATTTGAAGGCTTCAAAGGAGCAACTGTGAAAGGCTCACATGGAGATTCTGTGGTGGGGACTGTAAGTCTCCTGGGATGTTCCCAGACACGTTTCAGATGCCAGGATGAAAGAGTGTGAAGCAGGGCTTTAGGGTAGATGGTGCAGATGACATTTGTGGAGGCAATATTGGGGGAAATGAACTTCTAGCTTGATGTGGCGGAAATGCTCTTAAGAAAGCTAGACATGAAGACGGCATACATTATCCTGAAATGAAGTGTTGGCTATATATGGAGAACCATGTGGTAGAGGGCCCACTGAGCTAAGCCTGCAGAAGACAGAGGGTTAGTTGAGGGAACAAGAGTCTAGGGTGATGAGCGAATCATCCACTCTCCTTGTGGGTTGACTCAGGTCATCTGTGAGTATGGGCATAGGGACAGTTACTTTTATAGTACCAGATAGCCACCGTAGGGAAAATCACCATCAGCAGTTGTCTTTTAGGGTTTTACTGCTGTGAGCAGACACCATGACCAAGGCAACCCTTAAAGGACAGCATTTAACTGAGGCTGGCTTACAGTTTAGAGGTTCAGTCCATTATCATCAAGGTGGGAACATGGTAGCATCCAGGCAGGCATGATGCAGGAGGAGATGAGAGTTCTCCATCTTCATCTGAAGGCTGCTAGGAGAAGACTGGCTTCCAGGCAGCTAGGATGAGGGTCTTAAAGCCCACACCCACAGTGACACACCCACTCCAACAAGGCCACACCTACTCCAATAGGGCTACACCTTCTAATAGTGCCACTCCCTGGGCCAAGCATATACAAACCATCACAGCAGTAGAGAAAGGTACCAGTACCAGAGGTGTTGATTCTAAACTTTGTGATTAGGCAGCACTTCCATAGGTGATAGAAATAGTATATCTGTACCATAGCTCCCATAATCATGATTCAGCCAACTGTGGATGGAAAATATTCAGAAAAAAAAAAAAAAAGAAATCTAGCCTGAAAATAAATCAACTTTTTTTCTTGTCATTCCTTCATCAAGACAGAATAGTAATTTAGTAGTGTTTACCTCATATTGGGTATCGTGAGAAATTTAGGGCACAAGAAGATACAGGTTACACGCAAATACCACATCATTTTATATCAGGAACATGATCACCTGAAGGCTGTGATATCCTTAGGGGTTCCTGGGACCAATACCCTTCAAGGGTATTGAATGTGGGGCTGGAAAGATGGCTCAGTGGTTAAGAGTACTGGCTCACCTGGGTTCAATTCCCAGCATGCACATGCAGCTCACAGCGTTCTGTAACTCCAGTCTCAGGGGTCTGACACCTTTTTCTGAACTCCACAGATACTGGCATGGCCATGCAGCACAGGCATACATGCAGACTAAATACATAAAAATAAATAAAATCAACTACCACCATCACCACAACAGCAAAGGGGACTGAGTGGGGGAAATAACAAGAAAGAGATGAATTAGTTCATGACAAGTGCTTGTAAGTTCAATTCTGACTACCAAGTCTTAGCAAAACAAACTGTGCTCTCAGGGAGAACATTTTCTGCTTCTTTAGTCAGGAAGAATAAAGACACAGAAGAGAAACTAACCCAAGTGTAATCAGTGGATATTGGCTAAAGTCACACAAAAGAGAGAATAGAAAGGTCTCAAATAGTAGTAAGAGTGTTTATCAAGTCGGGATTAGGTTGAGCAGCTCAGGTGTGGGATGGCTGAGAAGGAGAAAATGACTGGGAATGAACTGCACATCCCTGCCACCGTGCGTCTCATTAAGCACAGGTTTGAATGGAGGTAGGCATCCAGCTCTGCTCGTATGGAATTTACTGGGCGTGTTGTCCTGATGTAGCTGTAGCCTTAGTATAAAAATTAAGTGGAACAAAGAAGAGGGCTCGGAATCCAGGCACAGTCTGGTTCTGTCCCCTTGAAGGCTCACTGGATCTTATCTCTGGTAGAATTTGACTGTGCGCTTTGGGTATTGTATTGCACCACCTCTGACCACGCAGCTGGGTTCCTAGTCTTATTTCAGGAAAAAGGCAAAAGGGGAGGCTGTCTGGAAAATTCAGAGGTAAAAGTAAGAGTCTCTTGGGGGCACTGGGATTGTCACATCGTAGATGAGGCATAAAGAGGAAGACACCCCCACTCTGCTACCACCCTTTCTAGGCTTAGGGCACACAGACAAAATTTGGATCAGTGTCCCTTAAGTTTGTGTTTTTAACAGCCACTGAGATGACACTGCAGACTCCAGTCTTACTGCCTCTGTCCCTCTGGGGCAGGTCCAGGAACTTTCCTTTCTAATAGGCACCCCAGAAGGTCTGCTACAGGTGGCCCACAGATAACAGATTGAAATGTTCCATGCTAGAGAAAACCTACTTCTTCGTTTTGGGCATTCAGAAAGCAGGGCCAGAGGTCAAAGCTGTGACAACAATTATTGTTTGAAAGATGGAATTGCAAAATGGGCTAAGTGACAGAAACATACAATGGAGCACACAGGCTTGACAGGCTGCTACCATTTCTGAAAGAGCCTTGAAGGTCACACAGTCTTCTGATACGAGACTCCAAGCATGTTCAGGAAGCAAACATCTCAGCTTAGTCAGATAGAGAAGGCAGTGAGAATCTTGGCTTCCCTCTACTTTTCCTTACTCCTGTTGCATAGCAGTAACATATTCACCCTGGGAGCAAACAGACACACTTTCCAGGGTTGGCTCAGGGACCCTCTCTGGATGGCAGACCTCAGACCCTTGGAGGGAAAGGGTCACCAGGACAGGTGCAATGCAGGCCAGAGAGAAAAAGAGGAAAGCAGTGGAGGAGCATGAAAAATGGTACAGGTTGGTCCCCAGTAGGGTAGAGAAGCCAGGCTGGGAAAGGTACGTTGCTTAGTCCATAGTGAATTGTCATTCTGAAGCTGATATTCAGAAGAAAGATTTATAGAGAAAATGACCTAATTATGTTAATCATGTCACCTAGAGAAGAGGTCTAGAATTTGTACCCATCATAAATATCTGTCAGTTGTTTTTTTTAAATTCCTGTTTCTCACCCCAGAAAAACTTCTGGTAATAGAAGACACTGCCAATCAGATGACATCCATGAGAAGCTGCAAATTTCTGCAAAAGGGAGGCTTCACGTGATGAAGGCATCTCCTGTTTGTATCTGAACTCTCTCTCCACCCCCATTCCCAGCCCAACATGTCTAATAAACGCTCACACCCGGACCAGAAAACAAGTGTGCTTGTGACTCTCATCCAGACTCCCACAGCTCTTTCTCTGATAACTGTAAATTCACAAGACACTCTGACAGGAATGTAAAAATACTAATTGCCCTGCTCGAGGGCTTCCAACTGCATGCTGGGTTCCAGAGAGTAGTACCCTTATTTTATGTTTGCGTGAAGCTTCCCATGTGTGCATTGTCAGATCTTGGCTAACACTAAATGCTGGCAAACGGCATTAATCTGTCATAGAAAGAGGGGAATTTAGTCACAGGAACTAAAAATAACTGGTCATGTCATTTAAGGAGTCTGCAGGAAATAGACAATTAGACGTACTTTCTACCACCACCCCAAGCCTTTGGAAAATGTGTCAGGTACCTTAAGTTTGGTGCTGCATTCCAGCCATTTGGGAGGCCAAAGCAAGATTGCTTGTACCCAGGAGTTGGAAGCCAGCCCAAGACCTTGTCTCTGAAAAGTACATAAAGACAATTGAGATCTAGCCATAGGAAGAAATACATGTTTAACCAGATAAAGATTACTAAGTTATGAAAAATTGATTTGAGGAGTGTGTATGTGTGTGTGTGTGTTTACGTGTTTACTTATTGGCGGAGTGTAAAAAACCTGTAGCTGTCTTTAATGTATTTCAATTCCTTGTGAGAATAGAGAAAGACTGGAGAAGGCTGGGCAGGTATTGATGGCATGAAGTTCAAGGGTGCAGAGGTGAGTAGTGTAGGGCTCCTCAGTATCTGTAGGTGGCTTAGACTCAAGAAAGGGTTTTGAGCCACTGAAAGGGCAGACTGGTGAGCAGGAGGAACCAGGATGTAGCTAGCATCAAAGACATGGAAGTGTAATGTAGGATGAGGAGGTCGTCCATGCAGGAAGGGATTGGAAGACGCCTCTGCAGTATAAAAAGAAAAAGGGAAGATGCTTTTGTCAGCTGACCATTTGAGAGGGAGCTCTGCAGTGTTCAGTTCAAACTTTAGGGAACCCCAGTTGCACATAAGACTCAGACAGCAAAGGGAAGAATTTATCACCTTGCTGCTGTGGGACCTCTTCCCTTTACCGGCCTTCATGTGCACATGCGAAGAATCAATTGGCAAAGAGAGCTGACCTGGGTTTTCATCTCAACAGCTCTTCCAGCTCTGGAATCTTTGGCTATGGCCGAGATCTCTAAGGCCCCTCAGGTTGTCTCAGTGCATTTCTTGTAGGGTTGCACATTTGAGCTTTTTGCCTCCGGTCTTATTCTTGCCAGACAGGATGATTTTATTTGTACATAGAAAGCCCACTGGAGCCAGTGCAAATACAAAAATAAGTTATTCTTGTACAGTTCCTTAAAAAGTTCTGAGTGGATGCCTTCAGGAATGGCTTGATCCATCATGGCAACCGCCTAGTTGTAGCTTCCCTCTTTCTTTTCTTTTGCCTTGGGTCAGGTACCCATCCTTGAAACAAGCAGAAGCAGTAGGGCAAGAAGGGTTGAGTGTGCATATCGGTTGTGCCCAGGCCACGTGCTCCTGCTTTGGAGGTACAGCCCTACCTCAGCTTTACCCACTGGATTAACTAGGGGAGAGACAGAGAAATGGGATCTGGGTAGCCAAAAACTACTTCTGGAACCCCACCCTCACCCCAGGCTCTATGAGACCTATAGGTAAGGGAGAGACAAAGATTTGGGGCCTAAATCAAGAGAAGGCCATGGACTGAAAAAAAAAAAAAAAAAAAAAAAAAAAGGCCAATCCAGAGAAGGCCCAGAGATATGTGGAGTCCAGGATAGCTGTGACAAGTCTACAGAGAATGCCCTTTGTTCCGGAGACACTGAATGTAGGACTTAGGATAAGGCTGATCCACAGGCCTTACAGGAGATCTCAGGGGTGGAGGTGGGGAGCTGGGGGTTGGAGGAGGGTGTCTGCTGGACTTCCTGCTCTGGATTACACTCCTGCCCTCCCCTCCCATGCAAGCTATGTGTTCCCTCTACACCTCTGCATCCAGCCAGAAAAAGCCTTTTGTGTTTTCTTGGCAAAACTTGGACCCAGTAATTAAAGTCCATATGCAAAACTGCTACCTCCAGCATACCCGTGGTCTTTTAATTAGTATGTAATTGGTCAGAGAGGTACCATCAAACAGCTCCCGGCTTGGCCCACTGCTAGCAGAGTACTTGAAAAGTCCCAGACCAGAGAAAGAACATAAAAACCTTAAGTCCCATCTGTTAGAAAGGTTTGTTCAAGGTATATGTTTCTGTTTGGTTACTTTTTTTTTTTTTTTTTTAAATTGTATGCAGCATTTCTTCAAATGCTGAAGCAACTACCATAATGTTCCTTGGAGGTGGGACCGTGAAGAAGGGAAGCAGACGGTAGCTTAGGGGATGCATGTATTGGGGGAGGGGGAGGGCATAGAGTGTAGTGGGGTGGGCAGGGAAAGAGGGAGGTCACATGGAGGTCTGATTTGAGTGACATGTCAGGGACTCTGCTGTCCTGTCCTTTCGTGGAAACAGCCTCTGGTACCGTCAGTAGTCTGTTGCCTTTGAGGTGGCTGTGCCCTCGCTGTCCATCCTGCAGCCTCACCTGGCATGTGCTGTTGTTCTGGGAGTCTGTCTCGATGTGACAGAGGATTTGGAATTTATTTTGATAGACAAGGGCTAGCAACTGTGGGGGATCTCGGCTCTCAGGAACTAATCAGATTGCAGCACTAAGCCACCTGGTTTTATTTGACTAAGACATCCTGGAAGGAGGAAGGCAGAGGAAGGCTGGGTCTCTTCAGGTTCTCTTTGTCCCATCCCCCCTTCGGGTAAAGCTGGACTTAAAACTTAAGGTGTAGGAAAATCTCTAAGGGCTGTGGGTGTAACTCAGTTCCATTCCTAGCAGCACATAAACTAGGCATGGTGGCCTAAGCCTGCAGGCTAGGTGGAAGGGAGGGAGGGACAGGAGGATCAGGAGTTCAAGAGGCCAGCCTGGGCTACATGAGACCTTATCAAAGGAGAAATAAATGAACCTGGAATGTGCTTGTTGGGGCCACAGAGTGGGGGGGCGGGAGAGATGGGGAGATGTTGGTCAAAATGTGTGTACTGAGCTCTGGGTAAGTTCGCATGTGCAGCACAGTGTGATGTGACTGCAGTCAACAGCATCCTTCTGATGAGGTTGGCTGAGTGAATGGACTGTAGGCATTCCTGCCCCAAGAGCAAAGCCTGCGTGGTGATGGGTGTGTTCATTACCTCCATCATGGTCCCCATTTCACAGTGTGTACATACATCAAATCCTTACTCTGGTCTCTGTTAATATATACGGTGTATTTTCCAGTGGAGTTCCAATAAGGCTGTAAAAGAATAAGTAGAACAGAATAGTTTAAGGTTTAGAGACAGGCTGGAGAGATGGCTTAGAGGCTAAGAGCACTGACTGCTCTTCCAGAGGTCCTGAGTTCAATTCTCAGTAACCACATGGTAGCTCACAATCATCTGTAATGGGGTCCGATGCACTCTTTTGGTGTGTCTGAAGACAGCAACAGTGTACTCATAAACATAAAAATAAAAATAATTTTTTAAAAAAGGTTTAGAGACATGGGGGGTTATGCTGATGAAAGGATTGAGTTGGGATGGCTCAGCTCCTCCCCCCTCCCCCTTGGGCCCTTCTAAGTATGGAAGGAGTGTGGCTTCCCTGTCACCCTGTCAGCCTGACACGCTCAGGCTGTCACCCTGAGGAGGTGTTAAGATATGCTATGTGTGGAATGATGAGGAGAGACAGGTGCAGATTTCAAGTTGCTGTAAGATCCTCACAGCCTTGGATGGGCTTCTTTCAGTCTCCTGTGATGGGGCCAGAACCAGGATTCCTGTTGCCATGGGGGAACCGGTTCTCTTCAAACTCTTTGCTCCTGAGAGTTAAGTAAAGTGGTCATTCTTGCTGTGCCAGAGCAAGAGGCAGAGTCATTTGAACTAGATCTGGGTGTGCTAAGTGAATGCCAGACTGACTACATTTATTTGCAATTCATTCATTCATTCATTCATTCATTCATTCAAGTGACCCTTTTCCTGTCCTTGCTTGGAGGTGGTCTGGGGGAGGTACCCTGGGGTTCTTGTTATTTCATTCTCTCTTGCTTATGTTCTCCTGATGTTTCGAGATGGAGGTTTCTTTCTGGAGGCTCCAATTGAACCAGGGAGTGGACTGCTGACCCCTATGGGGAGTCCCAACCCAACACTGGTGTTGGAATTCTGTCCAGAGTTGAGCATTTGCATTGCTATGCTTTATGTATGTGCCTTGTAGGGATCTCCTGGGGAGGGGTAGCTGAGGTACAGCTGAGCTTGAGTTGTTTCTGCATCCAACCAGTTCCTGGTCAGTGCTGGGCAACTTTTCTCCGGACTGCCGCCTTATGGGCGATGGACAGGCTATGTTAAGGGAATAGGCTCGGAGTCTCCATTGGAGGAGATAGGAAAATCTTACTCTCCAGTTCTGTTGTACCGAGCAAGGGGGGGGGGGGGGGGGAGGAAGAAGGGCAGGCAAAAGCATGCATAGAAACTACCCAGGAAGGGGAGGAGGAGAGCTGTAGGAATTGACGAGAAAGGGAAGTCGGAGAATCTGGCTTCTAGTGGAAGATAAAAGTAGTGAGGGCTTAAAAATACCATGTCTAACATAAATTAAAGGGGACGGAAGCTGGAATTTGGAGTGTTATCTGTCTGACACGTAATCCCTTGTTTCTAGAATGCTCTCCTTGAAAAATAACAGTATTTTAGGTGTTGGTCAAAATGCCATATGAACAGATCTGGGTTAGAAGAAAACCAACAAAAGAAATGAGTAGCTGCTACGAGTTATTTAAAGAATCTTCCGGCTAGTAGCATCTGAAACAAAGATTGGTCTTAAGAAGCCTCTGGGCATTCTACATGCAGTTTTGTGTATGATGAAGGGATGGACCATCCCAGAAGACCAAGATGCAGAATGGGTTTCTTTGTAGCTTGTCTACACCTGTCAGAGGTCTGGTGCACCTCTTAGGATTACACGGCAGCTATTAGCCACCAACTGACACCAAGATTATAGGTTAAACCTTGATTGGTTTAAACTGTAGCATGTGTCCACCAGACTGAGAGCAGAGTGGGGGCCTGGGGGAGGATGTGTTTGGAAAATTGGTGGAAAGTTACTCAGCCTTGGAGCAAAGACTGTGTATGAGCAATGGTTTCCCAGTGAGAAGCTAGAGCACATGGACTTGAATCTGAAGTCAGGGAAATGTGAGCATAGAATCCAGACTGTACAGTTCTGGTAAGCCTCAGTTTGCCCTCTTGGAAATGGGTATGCACGTACCCGATTTATAAGACAGCATTGAATGAATTGGAAGTCCTGTACTCCTGGCAAGGCCATTGCTGGGCTCCTCGAGGAAAGAAAAAAATAGCAGCAGAGGTGGCATTGAGAGGACGATGTGCAGTTACTTTTGTATTTGTAAAGTTGAGAACAGTTAAGTTAATGTATATTTTAGTCAGTATTCCATTGCTGTGACTAGATACCATGACCATGGCAACTCTTAGAAAGGACAGCATTTAATTGGCATTCATTTACAAGTTCAGAGGTTTAGACCATTTTCATCATGGCAGGGAGCATGGTGGCATGCAGGCAGACACAGCACAGGAGAGGTAGCTGAGAGTTCTATGCCTGGACCAGCAAGCAGCAAGAAGAGAGGGAGAGACACTGGGCCTGTCTTGGGTCCTTGATTCTTCAAAGCTCACGTCCTGTGATGTATTTCCTCCAGCAAGGTCAGACCTGCTCCAACAAGGCCACACCCCTGTCAAATAATGCCACTTTCTATTGACCAAGCATTTGAATATTTGAGCCAATGGGATCATTCTCTTTCAAACCACCACATATGTCGTTAAGTCAGCCAAACTGTAGACTAGTCTGCACCCCATTCAGCTCACATTTCAATCCTAGGGCAGCATCTAGACCCTAGACTGGGGTTAAAACATCTACTGCTGTATATCGAGTCTCTAGAGGTCATTTGTCGGATGGCATCGGCTAGAGTGGAAATCACCCAGTCCGGTCTCTGTCTACAGGACCTGTAGACAGAGGCTTCCTTGGCCAGCATTTCCTACAGCTCTGTCCTTCTCTTAGACTCCTGGGCTTTCCTGTCCTACTTGAGGTACCCCAGACCTGCCTAGAATCTTCTCTGTTGCGTCTTCTTCTTCTTTCCTGGTTCATCCTGTCCAAAGCTTCAGGGGTATGGGGCATGTGGGGCGGGGGGAGGATGCAGTGGGGTGTGTGGCAGGGATAATTTTGACCTCCTGTGATGTCAGCAAGCTGTGCTCTCCTTGGTGTATTTATTCAGGGTGTTAATCACCAGAGTCCATTTCATTCCCAACAGGGTGTAAACTTTGAAACTCTGAGGAAATTTTTCTGTTTTTTTCACACCCATTCCCTGAAACAAGAAGCACAGACTAGCCTTATGAGGGTAAGACAAGGGTCCTACATACAAGGAAACCCACAGACGGTATCTCCCTGTATATGATTCATGGATTGCTTGAAGACAGGGAGCCCTATATACTTCATCCTGGGATCTCTCCAGGTCACTGGAAAGAATACATTATACAGACAAGGCCCTGGATGCCTGTCTATAAATTATGTGGATTCTTAGCATCTTACCCAATTTCAGATCTCCCCAGTATTAACAGACATCTAACTGTATGGGATAGTATACTCTAAACAGAGGGGCTGGAGGAATGGCTCAGTGGGTAATAGCATTGGTGGTGCAAGCTTGAGGACCTGAATTCAGATCTCTTAGAAAAATGTCCTGTGCAGGTGTGTGCACCTGCAACTTCCGTGCTTAGGGAAGATTGGAGCCCTCCTGGGGATTGCTGCCTGCCACCCAGACCCAGAGCCACAGGCTCCAGCTTCAGTGAGAGAATATGTCACAAGGAAAGAAGGCAGTGTGATGGAAGAGGACACCTGCTGCCCTCTCTCATGTCTGTGTGTGCACATCTGCACACACATGTACACACATGTGGATACCACACACACAAAATATGAGTAAAGTCAATGCCGTGGTTGATCTGGCTGGATAAGCAGCTAAATAAATGAGAGCAGGGAGGCCTGATACACTTGATTCATTCAGCTGTTAGTTGAGAACAGTCCATGGGTCATGAACTGTTACAGGAGACTGTGACTAAGAAGGGCTTTGGCATTTCACCAAAGGAGCCAGCATGTGCAAAGGCCCTGTGGCTAAAAGAAGCATGTTCCTCGTCTTGTGGCGCTAATTTGGTACTTTTGTCTTGGTAGATATAATCTGCCCTTTTCAGAAGATGCCAGCATATTCTTTGTATAGTCTGCTTTATGAAGTGATGTATTTCTACCAAGAGTGGCACTTTTTAGTCATGTCAGTCATGAGGGTGATACTTGGAGGACTCACCTGAGTATGATCTGCTGATTGTGATTACTCTGATCATTGACTTACAGCCTTTAACTAGGACTTGTGAAAACGTAGTGTTTGCAAATGTCAGAGTGAGGGTGTATGAAAAGATGAGTTGAGATTTGATCTGAGCTGTCTGGAGCAAACAGTAACATTACTAATAATCTACGCTGGCACACGCTTCTCTTCCAAGCAGTGACTCCCACTCCTACGTTCTTTCCATACTGTGGTTCTGCCACTGTGAAGATGTGGCTTCCAAGGCCAGGTACGAAGAAGAGCCTGGTGCTCATTGCTTGAGGAGTTGTGTGGCCCAGGCCTTGCAGTGACACTCACACATCAGCCTGTTTTCCTCTGACCAGTCTCCAGCCATAGATGTGTGTAGGGAAGATGGGAAATGTAGTCCCGTCATGGGCCCAGGACGAAGTGGACAGAGTTAGAATGAGTGTCCAACAAGTCTCCATCAACCTCTGAATGCAGGTGTGTCCGACCCTCTGACCTTACAACACAACAGCATTGCTGCCTGCAAGCTTCATAATGTGAAAAATGTGCACTCAGGTTAAAAAAAAAAAGCAATATGTCTTATAAGGTTTTATAGGAGTTTAAGATTTTGATTAGGGCTTCCCAACTGCCCACCGCTACATGAAGCTATAGTTTAATTAACCCTGGCACCTTTTCTCCCCCTTTAAATTAATTTTGAAAGCATACAAGGTAACAGGTTTCATTATGGCATTTTCAGACATACGTATCATTACATTTTAATTGTATTCGTTACACACACGCTCACACATGCCTGGTACTGCCCTTCCCCTCCCTCTCCCCCTAACCCCCCTGTCTGCTTTCAAGTCACATCTGTCCATCACTCTTGCTTTTTCCCTTAAGTTCCCCCTTTTCCCTTTCACACACACAGACGCACATGTGCACGCACAGATCTAGATTTAGCGTATGAGAGAAAACAAGTGAGGTTTTACTTGTCTTTCTGAGCCTGGTTCGTTTCACTCTCCGTTTTTCTTCAAATGTTGTGATTTCATTTTGTTCTTTACAACTGAATAAAATTTCACTGTGTCTGTGTACCGAATTTTCTCTATCCACTCGTCCACCCACGAATGTCTAGACTGGTTCCATGTCTTAGCTATTATGAATCGAGGCAGGCAGCAGTACACGTGGACATGCAAATGATGCTGAGGTTCTTTTGGGGATTGGTGTAGGTCAGATAATGTTGGGATTTGTTCAGTTGGTTTTGCGGTGCTGCTGCTGCTGCTGCTGTGTGTATGTGGCACCTCCATACTGACTTTTGTTGTGGCTGGACCAGTTCACATCCTGACCAGTCCTGCCTGTCTATTCATCTGTAAGAGCTCCTTTTTCCTCATCAAAACTTGTCCTGATGTGTTTTTGTGACAAGGTGTCTCTATGCAGCCCTGATTGACCTGAAAATCCCTAAACAGCGATCCTTCTGCCTCTGCCTCCAGAGATTAGGGACCTGACTTCATCCAGCAGCTGTCCTTTGTGTTCCTGATAATAGCCACTGTAACAAGGGTGAGAGGGAATCTCAGAGCAGTTTCATTGGCATGACCCTGATGGCTGAGGTTGGTGAAAACACTTTGCAAATCTCTGTCGGCCATTTTCATTTTTTTCTTCTGAGAACTATCTACTGAGTTCATCAGACCATTTCTGATTGAGCGCTTTGGGTTTTTTTGTTATTTAATGTTTCCAGCTCTTGATATATTCTAGATGTTAATTACCTGTTGGGAGCTGAAGTTCCCAGAGGGGAGAAAAGCTGGTGTCAAACTCGACAAGGCTATTGATAGACTAAAACCTTCGATGATTTCAGAGAGTTAGCCGCTACACGTTGGAAGTCAAATTACCTTGGGCTATCTTTAGCCCCTAAATTGCCATTTACAGCACACCTCTGCGTGTGACTCAGCATCCTTGTGACTGTGAGGTAAATCCTTTCGGGAGGTACAAATACAGACTTAGCATCCAGCAACCTGAAGGCTAAGCGTGTCATCAGACAGTATCTGAGGTCTGGAACAGAGACGTCTCTATTTTATCATTACTTATCTCCCTGTGTTTCCACCGATGTATTTGAAAAGTGCCTTGGTTTGTGATCTTCTTTGTTTTGTTCCTAGAAAAACTTGATGAAACTATTACCAGATTGGAACATGGTATTCCGTGTAACCTGAATCAGTGTTCCTTGGCTGTGGCCGCTCAGATTTGGCTCTAGAATGAACCATCCCTTCTTCCCTTTGAGGTGAGAGTTGTTTGTATCAGTCTGTCTGATGGAGAAGCTTCCCCCATGCTGCAGGCAGTCTTTTTTATTTGCTGATTATTTCCTTTGCTGTGTAGACGCTTTTTAATCTCCCAGAATCCCATTTGTCCGTTCCTGGCATGGTTTCCTTGTACCCTTTGGGGTTCTTTTCAGAAAGTTCTGTTCCTGAGCTATTTCTTAAAATGCTTCCTAGCGCTTTCAAAGTTTCAGGTCGGACATTAAGATCTTTGACCTGATGCTGGGAAGATGACTCAAGAATAAAAACCACTTGCTGCTCTTGCAGAGCACCGGGGTTTGGTTCCCAGATGCACATGGTGGCTCACAATCCTTGTAACTCTAGTCTCAGGGGATCCAACACCCTCTGTTGGCTTCTGAGGCTCATGTATGCACATGATGGGCAAAAGTTTTGCAGGCTACCAGAAACAAACACACACACACACACACACACACACACACACACACACACACACAGAGAGAGAGAGAGACAAAGAGAGAGACAGAGAGACAGAGACACACAGAGAGACAAAGAGACAGAGACAGTCAGGCTGAGACTCTATATATTCATGTCTGTCCTGGAACTTAATTTGTAGATCAGATTGTGTTGAAATCATTGACTTCCTCCTGCCCCTGCCTTCCAAATGCTGAAGTTAAAGGTATGTGCTACCACACCTGGCTACGTAAACTTAAAAAGAAAAAAGAAAGGCTGACCCAGGATGAGAGCTGTGGATCTAGTTTCATCCCATATATGAATATGGATTATTCGCTGAAGAGGTTGCTTCTTTTCTAGTATATGGTGCGTGCGTGTGTGAGAGAGAGAGAGAGATATTAGGCAGCTGGAACCCTATGCATTTATTTCTGGATCTTCCATTTTGTCCCATTGCTCTGCAGTCTTTCTGTGTCAGCCCCATGCAGTTTCAGCCACTGTGGCTCTGTGCTGTCGTCTGAGCTCAGGCCCTGGGATGAGATCTTTTCATTTATTATTACTTTGGATATTTAGGATCTTTTGTACCTCCATATTTAAATTTTCTTTTTTTAGCTTCTGTGAAGTGTCACTGGGCTTTGGATAAGGCTTACATTTGAAGCTGAAGGGCACGTGAGGCAATATGGCCATTTTTACAGTATTAATTTTGCCACTTCATGAACATGGGAGGTCTTTCTATCTTCCAGTGTTGCCTTTAAGTTCTTTCATTGACGTCTTTAAGGTCTCACTGCAGAGGCCTTTGACCTCTTTGGTTAGTTATATTCCTAGGTATTTTATCTTTATGAAGCTATTGGGAATGGGGATCTCTCCCAGATCCACCTTAATTTGTTCTTGGCGACTTCCTTATTTGTATAGAGGCTACTGATTTTTGTGTGTTGACTTTGTATCCTGGTCCTTTGCTGAAAGCACTTACTGGGCATAAGAGATTTTCTTTTCTTGGTTTCTTTGTTTTTTTTTTTTTCCTTTTTTTTTTTTTTTTTCAAGACAGGGTTTCTCTATATAGTTCTGATAGTCCTGACTGTCCTGGGAATCCCTCTGTAGACCAGGCTGGCCTCAAACTCAGAGATCCACCTGTTTCTGCCTTTCAAAGGCAGGGATTAAAGGTGTGCGCCAGTACTGCCTGACAGGCCCAAGTCATTTCGATGGCACCTTCCTGGTTCTTTTAAGGATATGAGCAAGTACACTGTCTGCAAGTAGGAATTTGATTTCTTCCTATATATGCCCCTTTTGTCTCTCCTGTCTCGTTGACTCCCTTTTCTCTGTGGCTTATATCCACTTCTTAAAAGAGACAAGCTGAAGCTAGAAAGCATGTTGAGATGTGGCTTAAGTAAACAACACCCACAACCTTGCTTGGTACCGGTCCTTTCTGTTTTTCTTCCTTAAATGCACCCCCTCCTCAGCCCCCAATTTTTGAGAGCTAGGATTTTGCATGCACTTTGATTCCTATGTTATGAGTCTGAATATTGTCATCTTACCTTTCTTGTATTTGTTAGTCTTTAAGACTTAAGGAATGGTTTATAATCTAGGAACTGAATACATTGGTTTGGAGGAATTCCAAGTAAGCAGGCTCCAATGGATGTGCTGGCAAGGCATGGGCAAGCAGGCAAAGAACAAACAAGCCCTCCTTCCATTGTCCTAATATAGGCTTCTAGCAGAAGGTGTGGCCCAGATTAAAGGTGTGCCTTCCAGGCTCAAGATCTGGATTAAAGACTTGTGTCATCCTTCCTCAAGATCTAGATCAAAAGCCCAGTCTTCTAGCCTTAAGATCAAAGATGTATTATCGCCAGTCAGTGATGGTGCACGCCTTTAAACCCAGCATTCGGGAGGCAGAGGCAAGCGGATTTCTAAGTTTGAGGCCAGCCTGGTCTACAGAGTGAGTTCCAGGACAGCCAGGGCTATACAGAGAAACCCTGTCTCAAAAAACCAAAACGAGAGAGAGAGAGAGAGAGAGAGAGAGAGAGAGAGAGAGAAAGAGAGAGAGAGAGATTATCTTCCTGCCACAAGATCCAGATCATAGCTTTGCCCTTCATTTCTGGATTGTAGTTTGTTCCAGATACAGTCAGGTTGACAACCAACAGTAGCCATCTATCATAACCTGCCTATGGTATTGATACCAAACATGGCAGCAGAGAAAGAGTTGGAACCCGTTTCTCACAGTTCTTAATTTCCCCCTTAATTATATAGTAATGTGAAATGTGGAAGTTACTATGAACTCTGAGCATGGCATCCCCAAATGCCTGGTTGCCCAAAGGGTTGGAGCTGCAGCTGACAACCATGTCTCTACTTTGAAAATCTTGTTGATCCACAGTGATTGGAGATGGAATTAACAGGTATGATGGTGGAGCAAGATCTCTTCCTGGTCTTAAATGTGCTGAGCCTTTTTGAAAAATTAAACAGCACAAGGGTCTGGCTACATGTGCCTCGTCTGATCATCTGCTCCGTGAGCTAGTCCTGGCTTTATAGGTGAGAACATTAACCCACTGAAGACCCAAGTCATTTGAGCAGAGTCTTGGGGGAGTGCCAGGGTTAGGATTCAGATCTAGGATCTATTGCTGGGTAGGGTGCTAAATGTCTGTAATCCCATCACTTGGGAAGCAGATATAGGAAGATTGCTATAGATTTTAGGACATCCTAATCTATATAGTACAGGGCTGAAAAATAAGACCAGTCCAGCTGGCCCCACATAGTGAGACTCTGTCTCAAAACCAACCAACCAACCAACAAACAATCCAAACCTAGCCAGCCTTAACCTTAACCTCTGTTCTTATTTGTTTGTTGGGATGTTTGTTTGTGTGTATGTACGCATGTGCACGTGCATGCACAGATAGGTATGTGTATATGTGCACTCATGGCTGCCCATGTGCATATGAAGGCTTGGGTGCATAGCACTTAATGACACAGGGTCTTGTACTGCTCTAGAATTCTGGGACCTTCCTGTGTCTGCCTCCTCCTGTAATGGGTTTACAGATGCAGGCCACCATGCTTGGCCTTTTTAAATGAGTGCTCATAAGGATGAAACTCAGACCATCATGCTTGAACTGGCCCATCTTCCCAGTCCTGCTTTTGCTTACTGAGACAATCTCACTGTGGAGACCTTGCTACCCAAACCAGGCTGATTTACAACTCCTGATGATTCTTCTATCTTTGCCTCCCAAGTGCTAGGTAGGGTTACAGGGATGGACTACCATGTCTGGCTTCAGCTCCAAAATTGGATTTCTGATCTTTCTCCAAAGACAGACTTAGCCTCAAGGTTTCTTTTTCTCAGCTCATGGCCACTCCGTCCTGTTAGGTACTCAGGCTAAGAATGATTGTGGAATCCTTGGAATCTTTTTTCCTCCTTTATATTCTAAGTAGAGTTTATTCAGAAGTCCATCGAATTATATCTTGAATCGGCATCTAGAATCTGACGATACCTCATGGTTTGGAGACTGCCACCTTCGGTACAGCTGCCCTTTGTGCATCGCCATGATAGATGACCCAGTTGTCTCTCTGCTGCTAACCAAGTTGCTCCTTATTCTCTTTTCACCATGGCAGCTAGAGGGACCCCAGCCTTGGAGACACCTCTGTTTTGCAGACTCATCCTGAGACTAGAGTTTCCATCTATCCGGTTGTTCACCTTCCCTTGGGTTTTGTGCTCATCTGTGTGGTCAGAGCTGGCACATGTCATACCTTCTAGGTCACTCACAAAAATGCGAGTAAGAAAAGAGGCCATCTTAGAAAGTCTTTTCTTTTGACATAAGTGATAATTTTCACACATTATTTGTTCTATGTTTGGGCAATTTCACTGCAAAGAAGTCTGGGAAATGTGGGCTCTGGATGGAACACCGTATTCTTAATTCCCTGAGAAGAGCAGAAGGAACTGATAATTATCCCCTAGATCCATACCACAGTGGTCAACTTCCTCCTGCTAGCCCCACCTTTTACCACCTCCCGTAGTTATGTATGTAAATTCATCAAGGACATTAATCCTTTGAGTAGTTCAGAGCTGTGCTGATCTAGTTGCCGCAGAAATACTGTCATAGATACAGCTAGATGGGTGCTTCACCAATCTGCTAGGTCTTCCTCCTCCTCTCACCTTTCCTTCCTATTCTTCTTGCTTCTGCCCCCCACCCTCCCTCCCTCTCCTATCTTCCTTCCTTCCTTCTCGTCCCCTTCCCTTCCCCAACCTCTCCCTATCTCTCTCTTCCCTTCTCCCTTCCTCTCTTCTCTCTTCCCCTCCCCTTCCCTTCCATTCCCTTCCCGAGGATGAGCTTGAACTTCTGAGTCACCTGCCTCCACCTCCCAAGTGCTGGGATGGCACTGTGCTGTCTTCATGTTTAGTGTGTGCAGTGTTGGGGATGGAACCCTGGGCTACAAACATGGTAGACACTCTCCCAACAGAGCTACGGCCCCAGCATAAATGTTTGTTTGTTTCCCACCCTGGTCTTTATTGTCACTATCTCAATGTATACATGTCTCTTTTATGGAATTATACTGGGTTTTTGAAGACCTAAGTGCTTCTTGTTGTTGTTGTAATTTGCCCTGCCCCCAATTGTTATTCTCATTCATGAATGAATACTTGCTTTTATACAGTGTACAAAATGCTTTATTTGACCCAAGAATTTCTTATTTTTTCAAACTGACAATACCAATTAACTATCACTCTACCCACCATGAGTTTTTGTGAGGCATGAAGGAAGTATTGTGTGTTATTCTAAGCTCAGTGGTTGAACATGGTACATGCTTACCTAGATAAAGCATGAACGTGCCGGTCATGCGTGATACGCTTTTAAGTGACCATGGAGGACATTTTCTTCATATACTAGGTATTTCTTAGATGCCGAGGATCATTCATGACTAGGACAGTCCATCTTTGTCTTCAGAGAGCTCATGGTCTAGCAACAGATGTGAACAATGCACAGACAAACTCACAGATGTGACTTCAAATAGTGAAATGTGTCTGAAGGGCAGCGAGGCAGGATAAGAGAACAGATGCAGGGCTGGGGACACTGGAAGGCTTGTTCTGTAAACTGGCGCTTGATAGTCCTGTGCCCCTGCTGTAGCCTCTGCTTAGATCCTCCCTCCCCCACCTCTTACTCTCTCTGCCAGGAGAGCGTGAGCTTCATGAGGACCTAGACTGCTGTGTCTGTCCCCTGTGTGGGTGGCTTCGCCTGCTGTGCAGTGTGCCCTTGATCAAGGGTAATGAATACATGCAGCTTGCAGAGACGGGACTGGTCCTCACAGGCAGCAGCCTCAAGGGAGGGTCTGTTCCATTCTCCACCTCTACACCTCAGTATCCCAAAATTGTATCTGACAGATGGATGTTTAGCATTTTCTCTAAAGAAGATCCCAGATTCCCTCTGGGGAGATGTCTGCTGGATTGAAGCATGTAATTCAAAACAGGTGAAAGGGTGCCAGCTTGCCTACCTCTGCTGCCCCCAGGCTTTGGAAGAAATTAAAGCATTGATTTTTTCCCCCCAGTGGGAAGGACTATACCCAGATTTTATTATTATTATTATTATTATTATTATTATTATTATTATTTTCAAGATCTAGAGGAACTTTTGAGACATGGAGATTTAATTTATTGCAGCAGCACTTGATGTTGAGAAGGCACCTTCTGTACAGTTTTCCCGTGTTAAAATGTCCTTTTCTGTTTCTTTTGCCTCATAGTTACTTTATCGTTAAATAAGACATAAAAGAGAGAGAATCAGGTAATTATTGGGTCAGAAAATTCATTAAAATGTCAGTGGGAAAATGGGGAAGGCCACAAACATAAACATACACTAAACAAACAAACAGATGCAATTTTTAAAATTGCTTTGCTAAACATGTCCCCAAAGGATGCCTAAGGTCTTGGCTGGAGGAGGCACTGTAGAATCTATGGTGGGGATGAATAGCAGAGCCCACTCATTCTGTCTTCAGGGATAGGTGCCACAGTAAACACCCCACCCCCACCTCTACCCCCACTGTTCGAAAGCTTGCATTTGTGAGATGCCCTGCAAGATAGCATTGTGCTGATGGGCATCTTGGTTATGGCAGATCTGTCTGGAGTGTGTTGTGCAAAGTAGGCATTCGAACTTGGATGTGCTCTGGAGAAGGCCTAGGGCCAGGTGTCTGACTCTTTCCAGCTTTTCTGGAAGTCAGTGCCCACTTCCCCTTCCTGTTCACAACAGTGCTGTGGTGGGGCAGGGGATGAGGTTGAGCCGAAATGCAGCTCCTTCTGTCCCATTGTTGCTTTGCCCAACAACCTTGCTTCTTATAAGCTGGGACCTGTGCTAACCTGCCCACACTCCCTCTCTCACTTCAGTCTTGGTATCAAAAGGAGAGGAACCCCGAGGAACCCCCTTTGCCTCCACCCTTCCTCCACAGTCACAGGTCCATTGATAACCAGCAGATCCCTGACTGTGTTTCTCTGCTCAGGGCTCTTTTGTCCCTTCCCCTCTGACAGTCTTGCAGACCTGGATACTTCTTGCTTGTATACACAGTGTATCCACCCATTGGTGCTTCCTCTTCCCATCTCTCTTGGACCTCCTTCTCTTCATCTCTTGTATACACAGTGTATCCACCCATCAGTACCTCCTCTTCCCATCTCTCTTGGACTTCCTTCTCTTCATCTCTGTTCCGTTTCTCCAGGCCCCTTCTACTACCAACTTCTTTTTCCAGGATAGGGTGATGTCACTATCCCTTGTGTGTCTTTTCTCTCTGATCCAGGTGGTCCATGCATACTGTGTTCACTTACCTGTCATCCTGTACTCAACCCGCTGCCCTCTGGCTCATTCCTTAATCATGTTGTGAAACAGGACCCCCTGAAGCATCACAGCCTACTTCCCCAGTTCCTTCTCTTAGGATCTTGTGTCTTTAGACTCTAGCTCAATTAGACCTGGGGAGAGCACTTGAAATTTCAAGCTCTTCCTTTCCACCCCATCTGTTCTGTTTATTTCTGTTACCAGCAAGAGTTTCCCTCCCCATCTGGGGTGGGGACGCCTCTCTAATGCCAGTCTTGTCCTATTGCACTTTCTCCCTAGGGATGGCTCCACATTGGAGGCTTGGGCCACCTGGTAGATGCTGGTGAGTCTTTGATGGGTATTCCATCTCCTATCTCTTCCTCAAGATTCTGACCAAGTGTGTCAGATGAAAATGTCTTCCAGGAAAACGGGGAAGGTTGGATGGGTCATTATTGGGCTCCAGCCAATTGTTGTAGATAGGAATTCAGAAACAATGCTGCTAAATTTTCCAGTTTAGAGTCTCTTAAAGATTAACAAATGTTTCTACAAGAGCCTGAGACTCTTGCAGAGTCTGACTGTGAAGCAGCTCTCTAGTATGATGGGCTGACTCATGTAGGTAGATGCTTGCTGACTGCCTGGTATCTTTGTCCTAACATAGGCCCCTTTAACTGAGCTTGCCCCAGCCAGCTTCCTCCAAACCCACCCCTCCTCCCGTGTATGCTGTGTCAATTAGTGTCCCCTGGTATCCTTCCTTCCATGCCAGAAATGAGTAGGAAGGTGTCCTTTCTCACTTCTCTTTCCTCTTCTTTGACACTCTACTGCTCCTTCTTCCTTGTTGCTGTGTTCAGATACTGTGTTCAGAAGCAACTTAAAGAAGAGCTGATTTTAGCTTACAACTGGAGGGGGTCACAGCCCACCATAGTGACAAGACCTGGTGACAGAAGCATGAGGCAACTGATCATGTGACACATGTCACATGCCACAGTCAGGAAGAAGAGATAGATGAACGATGATGCTCTGCCCATTTTCGTCTTGCTGTCCAGTGCAGGACCTGACACCATGGTGTAGTGCCACCTACAGTTAGATGGGCATTCTCGTCACAGGAACCCAGTCTCCAAATGCCTATACAGATGTGCCTGTATCCTGATAAATTCAGTCAGTGGAAGTCAGTGTTTTGTGTTTAAGAAATCCGGAACTGCTTGGGTGGTGACAGTGAAACATACCTTTAATACTAGCACCTGGGAACACAGACAGGCAAATCTCTGAGTTTGAGGCTAACCTGGTCTGTAGAGTGAGTTCCAGGACAGCCAAGGCTATATAAAGAAACCCTGACTTTAAAAAAAACCAAAATAACAAAAACAAACCAAACCGAACAACCAACCAAACAAGCAAACCGAAAAACCCAAACAACAAAAAACAAAAATAAAGAAAAAGAAAGAAAGGAAGGAAGGAAGGAAGGAAGGAAGGAAGGAAGAAAGAAAGAAAGAAAGAAAGAAAGAAAGAAAGAAAGAAACCCAGAAGTGCCCTGACTGGTCACTTTACCTTGTGCCTCCAAGCTGATGGGATAGTCCCTCTTGACACTGTATTGTTTCCTGCTTGTGATTTCCAGTTCCCACAAGATAAAATATCAGGGCCTTGGCAGAATGTATAACACTCTCCCTGACCAAGTCTCCTGCGTTGACACCTGAATTGATTCTTGTTCCTTAATGCAAACATGGCCCTTATGGTATGATTGGCTTCTGTTCGCTATATAAATGACACATACGGAGTGTTTAACCCTTTCCTGTGTGCCAGGAGCAGTCCAGCTTAGAGGAATTCTTCAGCTACTACCTGCAAACTCCCTATGCCAGCCCTCCATTCTCCCTGGAGCACCTTCCCCTCTGTCCTTACCTGACCAACATCTACCTTTCTTTTCTTTTTTTCTTTTTTTTTTTTTCCTGGTGTAGAGTTGTACCCCTTAGCTTTATTGTTTATTTATTTAAGTCCTAGTTTTGTTTATATTGCTATCATAAAACATTATGACTGTGATTGTTTGAATATGAATATCCCCTATAGGCTTAGATATTTGAGTGCTTAGCATCGGGAGTAACACTGTTTGAGAAGGATTAGAAGGTGTAGCCCTTTTGGAGTAAGTGTAATCTTATTAGCAGAAACATGAAACTGGGGGTGGGATTTGAGGTTTCAAAAGCACGCTGACAGGCCCAGTCTCTCTCTCCCTCTCGCTCTCTCTCCCTCTCCCTCTCCCTCTCCCATCCCCCCTTTCTACTTACCAATTAAAATGTATCTCTCAGATACTGTTCCAGCACCTGCCTGCATGCCACTATGCTCCCCGCCATGAAAATGGACTAAATCTCTAAAACTGTAAGCAAGCCTGAGTTAAATGCTTCCTTTTATGAGTTACCTTAGCCATGGTATCTCTTCCCAGTTATAGAACAGTGACTAAGACAATGACCAAAAAGAACTCAGCTAGGGAAGGATTTATTTGGCTTGTACTTCCATGTCATAGTCTGTTATTGAGGAAAGTCAGGGCAGAAACCTGGAGGCAGGAACTGAAGCAGAGGTCATGGAGGAATCCTGCCTTTTGGCTTGCCCCACATGGCTTTTCAGCCTGCTTTCTTATAGAACCCAGACCCATCTGCACAGGGACGGTACTGCCCACAGTGAGCTGGGCCTTCCCTCATTGATCAAGACTTGTCTATAGGCCAGTCTAGGAGGATTCACTGGTGAACTTTTAAAAAATTCTTAAAAGTCATCAAAGCACAAGGTGAGTATCGTTTCTTAGCCACTATAAGGCTGATCTTCAAACTAATCCCCCCAACCATTTTTCCTCTCCTGCTGAGCACAGACCACCCTGGATGCCTGTGAAGGGCCATACAGAGTGATGCGAAGTAAATAACCTTCCAGCCACTCCTGAAGGCAGGCAAACACACAGGCCAGAGTGCAGCAGCAAGAGAGAAGTAGGAGGTTGTAGACCTCAGGGGAAGACTCTGTCCCTCTTGAAGATGAACTTGAACTCAGGATAGATAGAAATCAGGTAGACAGCCTGGGGGACCTTCTAAACCAGAGGCACAGAAGAGGTGATTACAGAAATGTGCATCATCCCGGAGAGTACTGGAGTCAAGTGCATTGATTAGATGGTAAGATGCCCAGAGAATATAATGTTTTGGGTAGCATTATGCCAGCTCCGTCAAGACAAAGCTTATCTTGGGGTTGGTGTCCCATGATTCTTGAATATTCCTCCCCACAAGGGTTAAAGGTAGAAAGACAACCCTCCCCCCCCCAATTAAAAAAAAAAAAAAAACAGCCAGTGAAGGTAATTATACCACCCTCTATTTAGCTGCTAAAGAATTTACCATTCAAGGAGATAGGACCCGACTCAACAGAGGCGGTTAGCAGTCTAAGGCTCTCACATTACCCAGATTGTGTAAAGAGTATGAATGATTTCCGCTGGCTCCCAGACCTCTAACGGAGGTGTCTCTTTACAAAGCCCCTGCTTCAGGCCAGCTGAATGCCTCAGCGGTGCTTCCAGGGGCCCAGGGTCCTAATCCCTTTAGCAACAAAGCTCTGTTTCTTTGCTTAGCATGAAGTAGGCCTCAGAGGCCTGTGTGTGTCTTCGCCTGTAGGCCAGAAGCCTCCTGTTTACAATTTCCCTATTCCTGTTTTTAATGTTGTTCCGAGAGCAGCCACAAAGGGCTAGTTTTGTCCAGCAGGAACAAGGGAGCTATTAGAGAGAGAGAGGAAGGAAGGAAGGAAGGAGATCGCAGCGAGGACTTCTCGAGGGATTAGCAGACACAGCTGCTCCCGGAGGGAGAGGAGGTTTGGGCTGCTTACAATTTCTGTCACATTTACATTTTTTAATATTTTATTTCCTAATGTTCTTTATTTTATTATTATTATTATTATTTTTCCTGATCAGTTTCCTACGCACCATTTAAAGAATGCATCTCACGGCTGTATTGTTGAGTGGAGGGCACCTGGTCAAGTCAGACTGAGCCCTTTGCTTCCGTGCCCTGCAGCTCTGGGGTGGTAGTCTGTGGAGTTTGAGGTCACAGGCTTTAGACAACCAGATGCCCGAGGAAGTCCATCTTCCAGGGAAATGGTTCCCATTCTTATCCTGTCTGTATGCATGGCTGGAGTTTTCTGGGTCCCATGTGATGCATTCAGATCCCACAGAACACTGCCTGTCTGCAGTGTCCCAACCCGCTTTATAAATGGACCTTATTCCTGTCTTGAGTATTTTAAGGATGCTGATGGCAGGTAGAGAGAGGGAGTCTACCATACCACACATTTCTAAGATACCTCGTGGTAGTTGCTTTAACAAAATTATCAGGAGTTCCATCCCTAAGGCAAGCCACGCCGTTTGCTCATTTGTAATTACCCACATGTTCAGTTTTTGCAAATCTGTGATAAAACAGGTAAGATAGGTAGAGGGGCTGGAGAAGTGGCTCTGAGGTTAAGAGCACATACCACTCTTGCAGATGGCTTGAGCCTGGTTCCCAGCACCCGTGCCAGGCAGTTCATAATCACCTATAACTCTAGCTCTAAGGGATCTGGAAACCTTTATTCTAGGAAGACACCTGCATAGATGAACAGATATCCACACACTGCCACACATATATCACATATATTTAAACAGAAAACACTTTTTTGTGTGTGTGTGTGTGGTTTTTTTTTTTTTAAGACAGGGTTTTTCTATGTAACCCTGGCGGTCCTGGAACTCATTCTGTAGACCAGGCTGAACTTGAACTCATAGAGATCTGCCTGCCTCTGCCTCCCAAGAGCAGGGATTAAAGACGTGCACCACATCTGCCTGACTTAAAATACATTCTTAAAAATAAAGTTTTATTTTTAAATTTCCACAGTGTATGCCTATACCACACAAAACAAAATTTCTTATCCAGCAACTCTCTCTCTCCCTGCCTGCCTCCTTCTCTCCCCCCTCTCTGCATCTCTCTCCCCTTCTTCTTTTGACCATTTCCCTGTTATAAATAGTAGCAACTCACAGTATATTCGTTTATACCTTGCACCATGCCCAAACAGTAATATGGAAAAATTAACCTTGGGTTAGGCAATGTTTTAGTCAGGGTTCTCTAGAGGGATAGACCTGGGATGCATTAGGTGGTCCATGTTGCAGAGCCCATGCATAACCTCCATCTCTGCCACTATGGCCACTTTGTTTATGGGCCCATTGGCAATGAGAGGTCACTTGTGAAAGAGGCTGAAGGGCCACAGAAAAATGCATCCTATCTGTTTTATTACTGGACTTTCCTCTGCTGAAGTCACCTCTTGATGAGCATTTACATGGGGCACAAGTATCTTCACATCCTTTGTCCATTTGGAGAGATCTGTCCACATACTTCTTCCCTAGATGTCTTTCTCACTAGTTTTCCAATCAAGCTCTTTCTAAGTCCCTGACCATCCAGCCAGTCCACTGGCTATAGCCCGTGAATTGATGAACAATCACACATCTGGCCATTTCTTCCGAATAAAATGTACAGTGATGTATACTGCCTGAAGTTCTGCCCATTATGAAGGTTGCCCTTCACCGGTGTCTTTCAGGGTTGTCCCAGAAAGAGGTCATAATCCTGCAGCTGTCTGCTTCTGGGTGGTGCCTGAATAAAATGTGGAGCCATCAATAAACCAGGCCCTAGTCTTCTCTTCCTCAGTCGAGCAATCACAGAACACATCCCATGAGGCTACAGGTACGTCCTTGGCAGCAGACACATTGTAATGGGAGTAGAAACCATAGGTGTTTGGGAAACTTCTTCATGAACCTTGCTTGTGCTCTTAGGACCTGGTCGGGCCCAGTCACACATGTACCACTTCCGTTTGTTAATGGATTGCTACTATGTACATACTAGTTTATGACTTGGTGGGTCAGATAGCACCCAGTTCATAATGGATAGCTCAGGTAACACATGGTAACTTGGTGACTCATTGTCAAAAGTTTAGTTTCCAGTAAGGCCCAATAGTAAGCCAAGAGCTGTCCAAGGGAGAATAGTTGGCTGCAGATGATGGTAGAGCCTTGCTCCAAAATCGCAAAGGTCTCCTGTGTGATTCACCTATAGGGGCCTGTCAAAGGCCCCAAACAGCATCTCTGTCTGCCACTGACACCTCAAGTACCATCGGGTCTGCTGGATCATATAGTCTAAGTGGTAAAGTAGCCCTCACAGCCTGTTGAAGAGCCTTCTCCTGTTCTAGGTCCCACACAAAGCAAGCAGCTTTCAAAGTCCCTTGGTATATGGGCCAGAGTAACACACTGGAGTGAGGAATGTTCTGTCTTTAAAACCCAAAACCCACCTACTAAACATTGTACCTCTTTCTTGGCCACAAGAGGGGCCAGGTGCAATTGCTTATCCTTCACCTTAGAGGAACTATGTTTACGCCTCACATCACTGACTTCTAAGACTTTCACTGAGGTAGAAGGACCTTGAATTTTGGTTGAATTTATTTCCCATTCTCTGATGCACACATTTGTTATCAACAAGTCTAGTGTGGTTGCTACCTCATGCTCACTTGGTCTAATCAGTGTAATGTCATTAATATAGTGAAGCAACTTGATATTTTGTGGAAGAGAAAGAATCAAGAGTCCTTTGAACTAAGTTATGACACGGGGCTGGAGAGTTAATATATCCTTGGGATAAAACTGTAAAGGCAGACTTCTGGCCTTGCCAACTGAAAGCAAGTTGTTTCTGGTGGTTCTTATGGACAGGGGCTGAGGAAAAGACATTTGCTAGATCAGTAGATGCGTACCAGGTACCAGGAGGTGTGTTCATCTGCACGTGTAAGGACATCACATCTGGTGCAACAACTGCAATTGGAGTCACTGCCTGCTTGAGTTTTTGATAGTCAACTGTCATTCTCCACGACCCATCTCTCTCCCCTACTGGTCAGACTCTCCCTGCATCTTTCAAGGCTTTGAAGGCACTAGTTTCTGTAATTCCTAGGACTTAAGAAATAACCATGAGATGAGTTTGGAGACCCACTGGACCTGCTGTGAGTTGGACATCAGCCCAAACTCCATTAATCACATAAGCCCCTACTTTAATTGGAAGGCCACAATGTTTCTTGGGGTCTCTAGAATCAGCATAAATTCAGAACCAGTATCCAATAGACCCCTGGAAAGTCTGATTGTTTCCTTTCCCAAGTGTATACTTACCTTGTAAAAGGCCATAGACTTCTCTGGTGAAGGACTGGAGAAGGGCTAACAAGAAAACTCTTAGGGATTTTATCATGGTGTTTCCTTAGGGAACCTGGCTATCCCTTCATTCAATGGATTCTGGGTTTGCAAACTGGCTGAAGTCTGGAAATTGACTCATGGTGACTCATGGGCTGAGATTCCCTTTTGCCACTATCCAACATCGTCTTTCTTTCATTTTTTTGAGAGCTTTTCTGTTTATACAGATCAAACAAAATTTCATTAGGCCTTATATCTATTTTATGCCTGGAAACATCATGATTGATTAACTAGTACCAAAGATCTTTATGAGTCATGAGTCATACTATCATAAAAATAACTTTGCCTGTGCAGCCTATTACAGATCAGGCCATTATGGACACTGCTTTGTCTATGCTGCCCATTATAATAAGTACAATCACTTTGCCTTTGGAGATCTAGGACTGCCACCTGGCCCCTGCTACCTGTATGCCCAGTTAAACCCATTGCATTTAGTTCGTCCAACTAAGCAGCAGTATCTCTGACCCTATGGTCTGGCACAAGGAAAGGGGCAACAACAAAACTCTTTGAATGTACTGGTGCCTCTCTCACCATTTTGCATCTTACAGGATTAGTGAGGGCATGTCTTCTAGGCCTTTCCATTGTGGAGGATTAGTTTTATACAGCATGCCTGTGCTAGTGTTATAATTTCCCTGAGCCTTAAAATCCCATCATCAACACTAAGCCAAGGGATCTCAGGGATATTAGTCATCTATTGACTCCATTTCAGTCGGCCATCTTTTGAACTGCTGACAATGAAGGATTCATTTCCTCAGTCAAAGGAGGAAGAGGAAATATTTCAGAAGGGGGTTGGTCAGAGTCCATCTTCTGATGAGGGTGGAGAGACTACTTTCTCAGGTGAGCTAAATTCCTGAGAATCTGAGGGTTCAGTTTTCAGCTTCAATAGGTTTCTCCCACACATCTTCTTCCCAAGTTACAGGATCCCATTCTATACCAATTAATGCCCTTACTTTATCCTCTGAAGCTGGAACTTGAATTTTCAAGGTAATTCAGCCGACCTTGTAATAAGGGCTTTGGTCTGATTTTCTACAACTTGAGCTGTATGAGTGCAGGAGAGAAGATTCTATTCCAGGACACACTTAGAAATCTGTAGGCTAGTGGTTCTCAACCTGTGGATCTCAACCCATTTAAGGGGTCTAGTGACCCTTTCAAAGGGGTTCCCTATAGACCTTCAGAAAGCACATATATTTACATTACAGTAGCAAAATTATAGTTATGAAGTAAAAAGGAAAACAGTTTTGTGGTTGGGGGTCACCACCACATGAGGAACTGTATTAAAGGGTCACAGTATTAGGAAGGGCACGGAACACTGTTGAAGACTGTTGCTGTGCATCTGGAGCCAGGCGGTTTTATCACTGACTTCATTGTCCTTCACTGTGTTGCAATATGATAGAAGTTGGTTAATTTTATCATGGAGCTCATTCTTCTCCTCTGTCAGCTTGTTCAGAAGTGCTAGGAGCATCTGGCCAGCAGCGTTTTTCTTAATTTTTCACAAATTGTCAAAAGTTTTATATCCACAGTCACCAAATCCACTGTCTATCACAATTGGTGAATCAGGATAATCAAATATATTTGACTCCTTAAGTTTGTAAGATAGTTCATACCATGGCTTTCCGTACTCGCTGAGATTGTAGGGAAGCTTCAGTAACTGGAGAGGCTTCAGTAATTGTAGGCGTTGGCAAGTGTAAAGCCTTTTACAGATACTTAAAAATTCATCCTTATACTTCTGTTGCTCTAGAACCACTTCTGGTACCAAAAATCTGTATTAGTCAGGGTTCTCTAGGGGAACAGAACTGATAGACGGAATCTATATATATTTAGAAAGGGGATGTATTAGAAATGCTTACAGGCTGTAGTCCAGCTAGACTAACAATGGCTGTCTACCAACAGAAGGTTCAAGAATCTAGTAGTTGTTCAATCCACAAGAATGGATGTCTCAGCTGGTCTTCAGGTATATGATAGAATCCTGAAGAAGTATGCTCTAATGTCAGTGAAGGAATGGACTTGTGGGGGGTGGGGAGGGGAGGGGAGGGAGTGAGCACAGGCAAAGAGCTCTTGGGTTTTAGTTAATTCCAGATGTAGTCAGGTTGACAACCAAGAACAGCCATCACAAGAAACATTGTTTTCATATTAAAATAGATCTGCAAATTGTCTGTTTCTCTGTATCTTGCTCTTCTCACTTGGCTACATTCAGAGGTCATTGTATTTCCTTTATGTTCAACCCAACACAGTATGTGTATCTCCAATTTGCTAAAGACTGCTTGGCTAAAGTTGCAGATGCCTGTGTATATGGAATTTTCATTTTGCTCTGTTTTGTTATGTTATCTTTTTCCCGAGGAGCCTTAGTTAAAAACCAAATGACTTCTCAAATATCTAGTCAGCCCATTGCTGACCCTCTGGGTTCTTGAGGTCTTGGGGTAAGTTTCTGGGCTGGAGTGTGTTTCGGATCTGGCTGATAGGTTACTACTGTCTCAAAAGACATTCTGTGCAGTTTCCTTTTGCTGGGGCTGGGATGTGAGCTAGTCTCAAGAATGGACAGTGATTAACATTCCCCTAACTCGCTCGGGGACAGCTGTTCTAAACCCTTCCTTCCTGCTCGAAGTCCTAACTAGTTTTCAAGAGGAACTTTTAAAAAATTTCTTTTTTCAAAGAAGAATATGGAGTTCTTCCAAGATTGCTCAATTTTTCTTTTTCTAAAGTAAAATAGTTCAACCTATGTGCCAATCCAAATGTGCTTTCTGTCTTTGGTTTGTTGGAAATGTGGACTGGGAGATAAGATGCATGGCCTCTGGAATATTGTTTTTCAGTGCTTGCCAGGAAAAAGCCATGTTTTCAACGGCTTCAATTGCCCCTGTGCTTTTCAGAGCGAATATGAAGGACATTTTAGGGAATGCAGGCTTCCAGAAACCTTGCTATCAAATGACTCCGGTCACATGGGCTTCCTTGTCAGGGTAACAGTTTAGAGTTGGTGGTCATTGCTTTGGCGATCACATTGTTTGGGGGATCAATCTCTGATGAAAACTCCACTTTAAAGATGCCTTCCTATAGCAAGTATAAATTAAATGAGAGACTCTGTGGATGTAAGTGGATGCTTTTGTTAACACATTTAAATTACCCAATGTACTCACAGCCTTTAGGTTACGGTGTTAGGATTTATTAGCCCGTGTTTTACCCTCTTGCAGAACTTCCTTTGGGTTTTGTTGATATGAGGTGATAGCTACATGTCTAGGGACATGGTGGGAGATAGGATGTCTGCCTAGCTATTCTCAGCAAGGGTCAAGCATGGACTCTGAATGGGTGACAGTCGTCACAGGTCAGCTTCTTCCATTCTTGGAGAGAACATCAGTGAAAACCAGTTGGCGATGCATGAAGCCAATAGCATCATAGTGTGCATTAGTCAGACTACCTCCACACTTGTGTGTTGTTACATCAAATTCAAGTGAAGAAGAAAGAAGCTGAAGTAGTTTTTTAAAGACTATGTATACGTATATGTATGTGTGTGTATATACATATATATATACATATACACACACATATATACACACACATACACATTATATATATAATGTGTATATATATTGTATATATAAAATGTGTGTGCATGTATGTAAAAACCTTTTAGAGAGCAAATAACACAGAATCAAGGAATGTCAAAGAGAAAGTTATCAAAGCACTTTTGACCCACGTTTGATCCTGGCAATTATTATTAGTGAGTCATTACAGTTAGTACAGGAGTACTTACATGTTCGGGCTCAGTGATGACATGCTCACAAAAATGCTCCATCGAGAGATGAAGATACTCAATCTGAAACCAGTTTCCCCAGATACTCACGGGAGACATAGAAGAATGTTAGGAGCAGGGTAGAATGGACGGGAAGAAGCTGGTTTCTGGACTCAGCAATACTGGAGCAGTCTTGTCTCTACCCTTCTGCCCAAGACTCTGTGTGTGTCAGGAAGAGGAAAGCACCCTTCTGCTGCTAAAACCTTTGACAATGACAGCTTAGAGGAAAGTTCATGTTTGAGCAGGTTGTTCACTTGAGACAGGGTCTCACTGCATATCCCTGACTTAGAACTTGCTCTGTAGACCAGGCTGGCCTCAAATTTGTGGGACCCTCTCCTCTGCCTTTCAAGTGCTAAGATTAGAGGCATGCACCACCATGCCCATATCTTCTGTGCTGTTTTCAGACATGCCTTCCCTATGTAGCTCAGGATAGCTGTCACTCAATAGTCTCTTAAGTATTAGGAGAAAGGGTGTGAACTACCATACCTAACTTGAGTAGAGTTGTTTGTTACTTAATAACAACGTGTTCTATAAGCATCTTTTATTTGTTTATTTGTGCTGCAATAGTTTTTAAATGTATCCTCCACTCAGATGTACTGGGTGGAACCCAGGCTCTGGCACATGCTTGACCAAGGCCAGTATATCCCAGATACACCCAGCCTACACTAGTTTTAATACTGTCTTAGTTAACAACATTTAAGGCTTAGGCAGGCAAAGCACAGTTAAAGCGATGGACGGATTTTTGTGAAAAAGGCACACGTCTCAACATTGCCCAGATTTGGAACCTCACAGGGGTTGGAAGTGATTGGAAAATATTTTGAGTATTAAGGGAGGAAGCACACTCCAAGTGCCCTCCCTTCTTACACTACAGATCGCCAAGCCAGTTCTCAGAAGTTCTCTGTAGGAAAACCCAAGGAGGCCATCCACAGAACATGTGAAGTTTGAATTGGTGACACATGCCCCTAGACCACAGTCGTGGTCCATCAAGAAGTCTATGCAGGAAAAGACCCTGAGGTCTTCCTTGTGTTATTAGCTGCTCCTCATACCCAATCTGATAAACATTCTTCCCTTGTGTCTTAGGCAGTGACATGGTGCAGATTAGATCCACATGTTACTCTTTCCACACTCTTCCTTTCCGTGTGTGCGCAAGCGTGTGTGTGAGTATGTGTGTGTATACAGTCTACAGAAGCGGAATCTGGAAACCAGTCCTGGGCTGCCAACATTCACCCCTCTAAGAGGCTCTTTAGTATTAGCACATCCCTTTTGCTTTGCAACTGCAAGTGCTGAGGTAAGGAGCAGCAGTCATCCTCCTGACTTTCCAGTAAGGTGTCCTTTGGGCTGGAACTTTCCACGATTCGTTTCTGCTCAGAGGGTGAATTTATTCTGGAAAGTTCACACTAATTTAATTCAGGGACTTGGAAGGGACGTGAGAGTAAAAATATACCTTCGTCTACTCTACAAATAAATGTAAGACTTTGGTCTTGGATGACTCCAGGGCAGCAGAACGGTGGAACAATAAACAGGCCTCAGAGAGTCACTGTTGAAGCAGGTCGAAGTGATTAACCACACGTTTCATTTCCTGTGTTCTTTTTGGGTTTTGGGAGTTCCTTCAGGCCATGCAGTTCCTTCTTAAGGACAATGGTCAGGACAGGGAATTTTAGAGTTTACACAGAAGAGATAGTTGGAATCAGAGCAAACTGTTTTGTGGTCCTACTAAGTTTAAAAGCACACTAATTATGGTATAGGCTCTTCTTTGGAAATGCCCTGAAAATGGAATGCCAAAGCCCATGGCCTGTCATCTACATGTGGGAGAGTAGGCCCTTGACATGGTGAATGGCAGGGGCACACTGCTTCCTAGCGGTGCCACTTCTGTGAGTTGGATAATTGATTGCTGGGGAAAGAGGCTGTGTCATCAATGCATTGTAGGACATTTCTTAACATCCTCGGTCTAGTTATTAGAGTCTAGTAGCTGTCTACACCTGCCACCAAATCTCATGTGCAAATAGTAAAAACTGTCTCCAAATACTGCCAAATATCTTAGGAAGGTAGGCTGGGGAAATGTCCCTGTCTGAGGACAACTGATATGATTTTGAATTTAGACTCATCTGAGGAAGGTTTTTAGCCAGAAATGGGAATATGGTGTCTATAGCAAAGGCTTAAGAAACTGAAGGACTATCATTGCAGAGAGATAGGCCTCTTGTCCAAAGCTGCCTGCTCCTGACTCATGCCTGGCACAAAGTAGACTCAACCAAGCTTCCAGGATCCCTCTCTGATGTGCTATGCTCTGTTCCTACAGTGAATACAATTTTTGTTTTTTACCATTTTTAAAAAGAGGAGCTTAGTATGTCTTTAAGCTCTCAATAGATGCTTGTTGGGAACACACCTGGCACGGTGGAACAAAGCCCCATGTGCCTGTCCCAGGGCGCTGCAGCTCTGGGTGGGACAGGGCATGTGGGAAGTGGCTGCATATCTTCCCCCACAGTCCGACGGGCAGGTTGGGGGACTGTACGAAGCCTCTGCAGGCCCTGCCCGTGGGTGGGGGAGGGGTCCATTCCTGGGGACGCTCGGCAGTGTCTCTGTCTCAGTGGGTTCTCTAGCCCGGGGCACCGCAGTCGCTGCAGGGTGCCAGAGAAGGGTTAGCAGGAGCGCAGAATGGGTACAGTCTAGGAGCGCTGGGATTCCCTCTGAGGTGAGAGATTAGTTGCAGCTCATTATTCGAGGGCTGGATCCCTTGCTTCCCACTGAGGGTCCAGATGAAGAGACGGTCCATAATTCTAAGGCGTTTATTTTCATCATGTGGAAAGTGGCATGGATGGAACTGTACCTCCCCTCTCTCCCAGAGTGGCAGGGCAGATATAGTAACTGGGAAGGGGCATGGCTAAGCCTCTAGGTATCTCACTAACGTGGGGATGGCTTGGGGCTGTGTGGCCGCACCTCTACCCGAGCGTGATATATGACTGTGGCTGGAGCCAAAAGGCTCCTGGGAGCTTTGGCATAACATTCCAGTCCCTTGTGAATTACTTCACAGGGTGTCCCAGCGTTTGCCTGTGCTCAACCGGTATTCCAGGCTTCCTGCCAGATCACTGCCCCACAGATGCTTATCAAGTATGGAAAGGCCCTAAACTATCAATTGGATGATGCAGAGGTGAGCTCTACGATTCCTGCCTCCCTTGTGGCCAATAGTCAGAGGACTTAACAGATGTGAGCATCAGAGAGCATTGCAAGAAGTGAAATGGCATTATGAGAAAAGTACAAATCAACAGCTTAGAGTGAAGGCTGGTGAGAACATTGCAGGCTTGCAAGGAAGGACAGTATCACACTGCCTCCTGCCTCTGTGGGGCCTGGTTGTACAGGAGGGACTATGCAGAACCCTCGGGGAAGGCACCTACCATCCAATGGGGATGAATCAAATTGTCACACATTTTTGGTAGGGGGTGCTCAGTTTCAAAGAGAGATGATACCATGAAAGAATCTAAAAGAGAATTGACTAACTGAAGAGTCAGGACAAGTGTTTTTGAGGAAATGTGTGTGTGTGTGTGTGTGTGTGTGTGTGTGTGCGCGCGCGCGCGCGCGCGCGCGCATATGCAGATTTGTTGTGGAGAAGAATGCAAATATTTGATGACTAGAGACCAGTATATATGAAGTTCCCGAGGGTGAGGCAAACGCAGGAAGTTGCAGAGGAATGGACTAAGAGTAAGGCCTAGAACCAGGAGCCAGAGTCGAGGGCCGGGTAGGTATGCTGGGTTGATGATGTCTTTAAAGAATAGGAGGGCATCCATAAGGGAGTTTAGAACAATGAGTGTCATCATTACTGCATTTGAATTTTCACAATAACCCTCTGGCTGCAGTGATTTGAAAGAGCCCACTGTAGTAGATTTGGGGTGCTTTTGACTATACCAATGGAAGATCTTGCCACACAAAGCTCCTAAGCATGTTTTCGTTTGTTCTCATTCATGAAAGATTTTGTTCCTCCCAGCTTCTGACAGTTGCCAACAGTCCTTGGCATTCCTTGGCTTGTAGGTAATAAAACTACAGTTGCTGCGTCTGTCTTCATGTGGCCGCTTTCTCTCTCTGTGTTCCCACCTCCTGCCTGTCCCCTAGTCACTGGATTAGGGCCCACCCCAGACTAGGATGACTTCATCTTGATTAAACTCATTACATCTGTAATGACTTTTTCCCCCAATAAGATTCTGTTCTAAGGTTCCTGGGAAATAGGATTGGACCTAGCACACAAACCATCCTGACAGCTCCCCAGGACGTTGTTTATGGAATTATTTCAACCAGAAGAGATCTGCAAAGAAACTCTGTTCTAGAACATCCTGAAGTTGAAACCGTGAATCACAGCCACGAGTAGCCTCTCCCTGGACAAGCAGGTGTGCTCCAGTTGTTCCTTAGAGTCCTTCAGTCATTTATTTTGGCTGGCTGATTCCCAAAGACATGTGAGCTTGCAGTCCAATACTGCAGGCAAAGTGTGCAGTATTCTGGGGAGAATACAACTAGAGCTTGCTGGGGAGCCAGTCACAGCCTGTTTCCATAGAGACGGATTGATGAGTGCCAGAAGAGTGCAGCAGGCTCGATATGGGGACCGTGTCTCCGGAAGACCACAGATGATGTCTATTATGTCCACAGGCATCGGCCATCACCTTGGAAATAGGCCATCTGACAGCATGTCAAGGAAGTTGTTACAGAGAATTATTTCAGCCGGAAGAGCTCTCTGCAAAGCAGTCTATTCCAGCCTGCTGTGTCATGGAGTGGTCTCTGCGTCCCAGACTTTTTTGCTTTCGATACAGCGGCAGCCAGCATGAAGCCTACACCTGTCATGAGCTAATGTTTGATCCTTGCCAAGGTTTGGCTTGGGCTCCATTAACAAGCTGGAAAGGACCTTCCAGGGAAGTGTGTTAATAGTTAACCCTTTCCCCTGATACTCTTCCTCTCCCTGGGAGGAAATAGCAGCTTGCCAAACTACCCCTGGACAGTTTGGGGTTTGCTTTTGCTTTTTAATATTTTCTTTTTAGTTTGGGAGACCACTGTAGAAAGTAGTTAATAGAAACTGAAGCTTCCCAGGAGCTGGGGCGTAGATTAGTTGGTATAGTGCTTATCTAGCATTCTGGAGGCCCTGACTTCAGTCCCCAGTACCACATAAGCATAAAATTGCCCCAGTGGCTCAGGCCTGTAATCCTAGCACTTGGAAGGATCAGAAGTTCAAGATCATCCTTAGTTCAAGGACCAGCTTAGGTTACACAAGGCCTCGTCTAGAAAGAAAAATAAAAAGACAAAAAAGAAAGTGAACATCTAGTACAAGGTCTGTAAACCTTTTTTTTTTTTGAAAAGAAAAATCAGTGTATATTAGAGCCTGGGCCAAGAGAACAATGTAAAGCAGAGACAAGACCCAGACTATTACAACCTCCCTACCTGTAGCCAGAGCAGACTCAAGGTTGAGGGTTGGGTGGGGGCAGCTGGCAGCTCTGACCTCAACGCCTAATCCCATTTCTGTGCCTGACAGGCATGGGGTGTTTTTCACATGACAATTTCCATTTTACTGTATATGTTTCTACCGTGGGACCCTGGTGGTGGTTGTGGGAAATGTTCTTCCCCATTTCTAGCCATTGTGGACTTGAGATGCTTCCATCAGACCATGGGTGCCATAAGAGCACCGCTGGGAAGTGCTGCAGAGGCTCGTGGCTATGGTGGTTGAAAAAGAGCATCCCCGGAAGGATGACCCAAGAGGGCTGGGGCTCCACAGTGTGGAAACCTGAGTCCATGAGTTTAAAGAACCCTGGTAGAAGAGAATCTGGGGTTAAAGGGTGGGCTGTGGGGAGGCTTGGAGAACAAAGAAACTGCCAGGTAGTTCAGTCCAGAGTTTGTAGAACAGGGCTGACACATAGTAGACCCTTAGGAAATATTTGTTGAATGAATGAATGAATGAATGATGAGATGAACAGAGAACTTTTGTTAGTAGAGAAGTTGAGATCTCCTGAGGTTAGTGAGGGATGTTTGTTTGTTTGTTTGTTTGGTCTTTTTATATTACTTTTGTGTATGCTGGGGAGGTACAACCCATTTTGTGGACAAACCAACAACCCTATTTCTTAAATGTCTTAACAAGTTAAAATTATTCTAGCTTTACAAGCTATATTTGCATACATATGTGTGTGTGTGTGTTTGTATCCATGTGAGTGTGTGGGTACAAATGCCCATACATGTGCACACAGAGGCCAGAGGAAGACAGCAGAGACAGCAGGTTTCTTTCTCCATCACTGTCTTCAGTATTGCCTTAAAACAGGATCTCCCAGGGAAGGGGAAGCTCGCTGATCCAGCTAGGTTGGCTGGCCATCAAGATCTGAGGATTTGCCTGTTTCCACCCCTGAATGCTGGGTGCAGACATGCCCAGCCTTTTTGTTTGTTTGTTTTAATCATGAGTCTTAGGGATTAGAACTTTGGTCCCAAGTACTTTTAACCACTGACCTCTCTCCCCAGCCCCACACATTTTTTCTTATAAGGAATACCAGAATACTTCAAGTAAGACCGAAGTATTTCGTGACTAGCCTAAATTCCAGGACGCTTCTTTGTACTCACATCTTAGCTTCTTTGTCTGATGGGTCACCTGACAAGCTTTGATGTACAAGAGCATTTTGACACATGAAGCATCATTTTATTTATTGGTGAGGAACGTTGATATGTAAATGGCATGGTATGTAAATGGCATGATATGTAAATTCTGTCAGTTGTTTTTGTCACTCAGCAAAGTGACCTGGAGACCTCTCTGTTATTCTGTCCAAGCATACCTTATTTTCTCTAACTGCTGCGCAGTACGTTTGGGTTTACTGGTCCACCATTTGCTGAATCACCTCTGTATGATGGGCATTTAGACTGTTCCCAGTGCAGTGAAGGATACCCCTATATGTGCCTCCTTGGGAAGCATGTGAACTTAATTTCATTAATCACCCATCTGGAGCCAGGCTGGCATCCTGAGATGCTGGGCCTTCCCTAGTACAATTGTTTTATACTTTGGCAATTGTACAAGGATGGAGCAAAATAGGTCACCTTATAAGAAAAAGAATAGCTTCTTCATGGCTCAGATCTTTGGAGGGAAATGACTTACCCACGGTAGTGTTTGCTGATGGCACAGAGCTGGGGCAGCATGTGTCTTTTATCATACATTTGACAGGTTGGGAGCATGGTTCACTGGGAGCTGGCCACAGAAGACTGTCTGCATTAGCAGGTGTACTCTCATTCCTGCTTCCATTCTGGTTGGCTTTCATCTAGCCCCAGGCTGTCCTGAGGGTGATCTCCGGCTGACATTTGTGATGTTGAGGAGGCTGGTGTGTGCTTATGTGTGTCTCTATGGCAGGGACAGTGAGTGTGTGTGTTTGTGGCCTGTGGCCTGAACCATGTTCCCTTGAATTCACATGATGAAATTGCATCCTCAGGGCAGCAGTGTTTGAGGGCCTTTCTGAGAGGAGGAAGAAGGCTTACCTGAATGTGTTTACACCTTACGCCTCTGCCCAATGAGGATGTAGCCTGCCCTTCCTTTTAGCAACAGGACAGAAACAGAGACATCAAACCTTGGAAACTTGCCAGACACCCAACCTGCTGGCACCTTTACCATGGATGTCCTGCTCTGCAGAACTATGAGAAACAATTTCTGATGTTTATAAATGAGCCTCTCTATGGTGTTTGTTGCAGCAAAACAAACAAAATAAGATACTATCTTATCCTGAAAACCAGAATCTACTTGTGTGTCGTCGCTCTTTGTTCTAAGGAATGTTTCTGAAGGCATTCCACTCCTTTGCATGCTGAAGGTTTGCTGTTCCTTTCCAGCAGGAGCTGTCATCACTGAGATCCAAACCATTCTCACTCTTGCAACCTCTCTCTCTCTCTCTCTCTCTCTCTCTCTCTCTCTCTCTCTGTGTGTGTGTGTGTTTCTGTTTTCAGACTTAGAAAGTCTCTTTGCTGATCTCTGGTCAAGCCAGAGCATGCCATTTCTCATACCATCCTCCAAATTGCCTTAGCCTCTATGCTGCCCAGTGAGGGCAGTAGATCATTTGCTGCCCCAGTTGCTAATTCCATCTCAGCCATTCTCACCTTCTTCACAACATTCCTCAATACATGTTATCCTTGTGGGTATGTGATAAATGGATATATGGTAGACCTGCTGCCCTGGTGCAGTGAGCTTGGTGCTGAAGGTTAAGACGCCATTGGCAATAACAGAGTCTTAGAAAAGATGAGGAGAAACGGATTCAATTATTCTACTGTTGGTGACAATTCTCCTAGAATCACTTCTAGCCATACCATTTATGGAGCCTCCCTCCCTCCCTCCCTCCCTCTCTCCCTCCCTCTGCTTCTGCTCCTGAGTACTGGGATTAAAGGTACCACCACTTCTCAGCCTTTGTTTACAGATTCTCAAACATGGCATCAAAGGACAGTTTTCCATCTTTGGTAGTCTTTGATGGACTTCGCTTAGGCACTGAGTTTACAGTAACAACCCTTTAAGTTTCAGGAGAACCTTTCAGGACCCTGCTTCTTTCTGTTGCTGTAACAAAACACCCGTGGTTGGCCAGCTGACTTTTAAAAAACTTTTTACTGATTCCTTATGAGTTTGATATGATGTAGCCCAGTCCCCTTCATCTCCCTGTCCCTTATACTCAACCCTTATCCATTCAAATGTCCCCCAAATAAAATACAAGCAAACAAACAACAGCAAAACAAGACAGAAATACCCAAAGCATAGAAAATATCTCATTGTGTAAGCTGCAGTGTGTCACAGGGCATCCCACAGTATATCCCTCTGTCCACACATCTTCATTGCAATGAGTCATTGGATTGGTTCGAGGTCTCTGGCTTCTGTGACATCATCAGTATTGGATCCTCACTGAGACTCCTCTGGATTATCCTGTTGTTGCCCTGTGTCATGGAGATCCTGCAGCTTTGGAATAGCAGGACTGGCCCTTTCACATGCCCCAACCATTCCCAGATTATATAGATTTGGGAGTGGGCCAATTCAGAGCTTTGGGTCTGGGCCTAGGTGGTACCTGAGCTGGTCAGCCTGCCAGTTCTCCTTTATCCGCACTGCTAGGGTGAGCTCTCTAGCACTGCTCTGGTAGGCCACCCAATGTAGCTCGTGGCAGGAGGCAGGGTCAACTCTCTTGCTTTCATGCCCTTGGGGCTGGCTCACCCGAACCTATACCTCCAGAGCAAGCTCTACTATGCTGCCTAGTCAAGGTTCTGGGCACACTCTCCCAAGTGTTGCAGCCTTTGAGGGGCTGGGCCAGCTCTCCTCCTCTCGCACCCTGGCTCGCCCTTGCCTTCAACATCAGGGCCAACTCCACTGAGGTGAGGTTCAGGGCCCTCTCTCCTAAGTGTTACAGCCAGGATTGGGGCAGGGCTAATTCTTCCACCCTCAAGACCCTAGGGTCAGCTCTCCTGCCTACTACAGGTAGCAAGGGAGGGGAGGGCATCACCCCTGCAACCACAGTGTGTGTGTGTGTGTGTGTGTGTGTGTGTGTGTGTGTACTCATACTCTTGGTGCTGGTTCACCACCTACCCCCAACCCCCGCTATGCCAGTGTGCTGCCTGGGTAAGGCAACAGGGCCAGCTCCCTGGAGTGCTGCCCCTGGTGAGAAATGGGGTCAGCTCTCTTAAGCACTGAATCCTGTGAGGGGCAAGGCCTGCTATGCATAGCTCCTGGACATCCATGTGGTCCCTGGCAGCTGCCCTGATCAGGGATAGTACCATGTTCTCTAGTGGTAATATGAACCACAGACATCAGCACCAGCCCTTGCCACTGCTTCGTAGCCATGGGTCTCAGTGGCAGCTCAGGCTAGGACCTCACCATGGCCCTATGTGGTGGGGCTGACCACTCATAACAGGCTATTCCTCTCTACCCTCGAGTCTCCAATTCCATCTCTCTTCATAATGCTCAAGTTGCTCTTCTTCCCTTTCTCTCCCATCTGACCACCACATACTCACACATCGTGGTGGCTCCCATTGAAGGCTGGCCATGGGGCTGGCAGGCCCCTGGGCTATATCCTCCATCCATGCTGCATGGCGTGGCAGCAAATGGATGTTTATGGCCTGCCTGTGCCATGCATTGGAGAGCAAGTCTGTGGGGGGCCTGGCAGTCTACAGGTCTTTCTGTCTTCCATCTCCTGCACTGTGCTGCCTGGATTTGATTTGATTTCATCTGATTTCATTTCATTTCATTTTTATGAGTCCTAGGCATAAGAAAGGTAGGGCCACCAAGCCAGGCATTAAGCTAGGATGAACAAAGGGCTGCCATTTGCTCTGCTCCTGACTGATATAAGAATACCACCACCAACAAGGTGTCTCTTTGCCCATTGCCTGAGGAGTTGATTTTTTTTTTTTTTAAGAAAAGGATTTATTTAGCTTATTGTTGTGGTGGTCCAAGAACATGGGGGCTGGTATCCTTGTGAGGCTATCCTGGTTGTATCAATAAATCATAGAAATCAATTTGGGAGACAGTTATGTGCAGAAGAGCTCATGTAAAGTACCCTCTCTTTATAACAATGCTCTCCCCTAAAGTAGCTTACTGTGAAATGACAAGGTGAAGCCTCTGTCCCTTCTGAATGAAGGCAGCACCCTCCTGATTCCCTGCCTCTTTTATTTATTATTAGAGTGTGGTGTCGTATAGTCCAGTCTTTTCTCAGCTTCACTCTGTAGCCAAGGGTGTCCTTGAACTCCACCCCCACTTGCTTCTACTTCTTTAGTGCTGAAATTATAGATGTCCATCACCACACCTGGTGTACACAGTGCCGGGAATGAAACTCAGGGCCTTGGTCATGTTAGGCAAGCCTTCTACAGCCCCAGAGCAGACTGCCTCTTAAAGCTCTAGCACCGAGAGTTCTGGGGTGGGGGACAAGCTTCCGAAGCATATGCACCAACCACGTACACATAGACCACACCTACATCGCAGCGCCTGATGCTATATTTATTCAACCTGTATGTACATCTCTGTACCATTAGGTTTGGCTTGCCTTAGTTTTCTATGGAGGTCAGATTTTCACATCTTCCTGCACTTTTCTTTGTCCTTCTTTGGGTCACCTTTGGTAAATAGGGCTCAGGCCTCTCCCTCTGCTGATTAAGTGCCCAGACTCCAGAGTTAAAGATGTTGACTTGAAACCTGGCTTCATCTCTTACAAGAAGAACTCCCATTCCACCCCTGTGTTATATTTGTATGGGAGCTCCCTGGGTTTTCCGTTTCAATAGAACAGATAGAAGATTCCACACATTCGTTATTCTCTCACTGAAGTGAGAAAGCCTGCTGTCAATGACAAAACAAGTGACAGAGATGACCAGCGGAGGTGGTTAAAAATAGTCACAGGACTTAAGACCTGCGAAGTCTCTGATGTAGCCTGAGTGGATGACAAGGCTCTCAGTCTTTGGAGGGTTTTCTTCCTGTTGGTATCAGCTGCTCAGGCTATTCTAAGAAATTGCGTTCTATAAATCAAGAGAACAGAGAGAGAGGTTGAAAATGTCTCCCCGCAAAGGTGGTTCTCCAGCCTAGCTCACTCTGGCCCTAGTACTGACGACTCCCAGAGACCACAGTAGCTGTCAGAAGGTTTCAAGCCAACTTGCTGTGGTCCACAATGAGTCACAGCCAGGCTGAGTGATTTCCTCTCCTTCCCTTTTCATTCTGCCTCTAAGTATTTGAAAACCCAGAAAACTATGATGGCTGTCGTAGTGGTTGTAAAATTTTTGGTGGCTTTTACTGTTTGTTTGTCTCTCCTCCCCCTTTCATTTATGTTTCCTTTCCTTAAAAAAGCACATTTATTTATCTATTTTTATTATTTGTTTTGGTGGGCAGTGGGCACACACACTGCAGCTCGTGTGTGGTGGTCAGAGAACAGCTTTGAGGAGTTGATCCTCATCTTCTACCTTGCGCATCTTTTACCTACAGAACCACGGAATCTCATTGCCTTTCTTTTCCCTTTACTTAAAAGACAGAGTCAAAGTACGGACAAAAGAGTACCGTGTGGCTCAGGCCTGTACCAGGTACTTGTGAGACTGAGGCAGAAGGATTATGAGTTCAAGGCCAGCTTGAGCAATTTAATGAGGTTTTTATCTCAAAATAAAACCATAAAGAGAGCCTATACATAAGCCCAGGCTGACTTTGCAGTCTTCTCATCCTGCCTTAGCCTTTGGAGTCCTGGGATTACAGGCATGTGCTGCCTTGGTCAGATTTGTGGGTACTTGGAATCCAAACTCTGTCCCTTATGCTTGGCAGGACCTGAGTCATTTCCCGAACCAGAGAGGGAAGCTCTCTTTTTCTAAGACATGGTCTTATTCTGTAGTTCAGGCTGTTCTCAAACTCATGCCAATTTCTAATACCTCAGCCTCCCAAGTGCTGGATGGATGTGCACCACAGACCACACCCAGTGATACTTACTTTTCATTATCTGAAATCTCAATCTACAGAAAGGGTCTGGAGGTATTATTAGGACAGACACATGCTGAAGGTGAATGTAGAGCAAGCACAGTTGAAAACCAGTAGGTGGATGGGGGGTGGAGCCAGTATGACAGGAAGTTTTACCTCATACTCAAATGAAAAATATAACAACATCTGTCTGCAGGGCCAACAGATGCTTTCCCACAGCTGGCTGGCCATACAACATGACGGATGCTGCGCATAGACTTCTACCTTCTAGGAAGTCAGTTGTTTCTTAACGCACACTTGAATCTGTTAATAGCTATCAGACAGGATTTCCTCCTGGCCATTCCATTCTTGGCTAAGTTGGGTCCACAGAGCAGGAACTGCATTATAGTGGTGTCTTTGTGTTTGCCTCACTGTTGTCTAGGAAGAAACTAGAATTCCTCAGGAGAATGTTCGATGTGGTTTGATCCAGTTATTGCCCACATTCATCTGTGGCGCTAAAATACATGCAAAGTTTGAACAGGGAGTTGGCGTTGTTCTTCCTAGAAAGCTTTTGATCCTTGAGTAGCTGTGGGTTGGAGAGTGATAAAGGTCCAGGCACCGCTGTATAATGGAACATGGGTTATTAGGAACGAGCAGTGAGGGAAGTCATGAAGAGCTGAAGGAGAACAGGTGGGGGGTGACTAGAGGCTTCCTGGGGTGCCATGGGAAAGTGGAAATCAACTGGGATATCTTTGGAATGAGAGAAGGAAGCTGCCCCTCAGTCCATGTAAAACACAGTGGATCTTTGAGTCTGCCTTGCCTGCAGTGAGGTATTTGGGTTGTTAAGTCCAGAATGACTGTATGTTCTCCTAATGGGCTGTGTTGGTATAATGTAAAAAGACAGTGAACAAGCTGTGTCATAGCCATGCCCCAGGCATCCTGGCCCTTGTGAATGAATCATGGCAGGCTCAAGAGGAACCACTGCCCAGGTATGAGAAGCCACTAGCCGGCATGGAAGGTCTATCTTGCCAGTAGTAAACTCACAGCCATCAGGTACTCACCCTGGGCACAGAGTCATGTGACTAGTTACTCACGTGGAATGAAGTTGGTCATATAACCCTGTTATAGTCACTGGTCTATTGCTGTGCAGAGATGCCATGATCAAGGCAGCTTATAGTAGAAAGGACTTACTGGCGGCTTGCTTACAGTTCCAGAGGGTTAGAGGTCATGGTCATCAAGGTGGGGAGCATAGCAGCAGGCAGGCAGACATGGAGCTGAAGCAGTAGCTGAGAGCTCACATCTTATCTGCAAGTAGGAGGTGGGGGGGGGACTGATGAGGAATGGCATGAGTTTTTTAAACCTTAAAGCCTATCCCAGTGACCAGTGACACCTCTCTGATCTTCCACAAGCTCCACAACTAGGGACCACATATTCACATATATAAGCATATGGGGCATTCCCATCCGGACCACCACACTCAGGAAAGGTAACATTTGAAGCAAAGAATGATGGGTGAAAATAATAAATGTGTCATGCTCACACAGTTCCTCCCCCAGATTGCCTAGCAGAGAGACTGAGTCTTGCTTGCAACTGCTGGTCTATGTTCCATCACAAGATGTCTCAGGAGTGCATGCACTGACTAATGTATTGGAGATCTGATCTCAGGTTAAGCTTCCATGGGAAGAATTTTATAGACTAAGCCATTTCTCTAAGCTCGCTCATGTGTGAACTCTGTTGTGTGAGTGTTCCTGTCTAGGTCTGTGTGTATATGTTTGTAGTGCATATGCACATTGTGGCTGAGTGTGCACAGCCACACATGTGCATGCAGAGGCCAGAGGATGTTAGATGTCCTGATCGATCACTTTCGGCCTTATTCCCTTGTCTCTCACTGAACTCGGAGCTGGACAGGTCTGATCTGATCTTGTCCCCCACATCCCCAATCCCATAGTGCTAGGGTGACAAGCACATGCACATGACCATATCCATATGTATAATGATATAAATGCTGGGGATTTGAACCCAGTTCCTCATGCCTCCGCCGTAAGGGCTCTAAGCCACTGAGCCACCTCTCTATACTTCATCAAGTATGAATATTTTTAGGACCATGAAGTAAAGAATTCTCTTTAAAGGAAGTGAGGAATGACACATGCCTCTAGTCCTAGCTACTTGGGAGGATGAGGCAGGAGGCTCACTTGAGGTCAGGCCAGCCTGGCAACACAGTGAGAACCCAAGAGTTCCCCTAAAAGAAACAAAACACGCCTAAACCAAGACACAGTGCCAGCCACACCCTTGCTATTGAACACGGTGCCGCCTCTGAAGATTATGGCAGATGGAGCTGGAAAGGCAAGGAAGATTCTATAGATGACACATATGGAAGAGTAGTTGTCAGACTTTGGAGGGTATGCGAGTTCCCACCAAAACAGCTTTTAGAAAGTCAGTTCCTAAGACCTACTCCCGAGAAACTTCTGTTGGGCAGTTGGCACCCTAAGCGCACTCCCCTTCCCCTGGTGACTGATACAGATGGCCCAGGTGTCACCCTGGTAAATGAGATTAGTTGTGACCTTGACATAGCAGTTACTTTGCATAGTAAAAAGGGTATTCGTGTCTTTCTATAAGTCTTCTAAAGTGGCAGGAGTGTTTTCAAACTGGGCAGAACGCTGGCCTGGAGCAGTTGGGGCAGACATTTCCCACGTTCAGGGAGGCTTGTGTTACAGATAGGCCTCCATCTTTTATCCTTGGCCAGTGTTGTCACTGCAGATCTGACAGTTTCCTTTTCTCAAGGTTCTTTGCCATGCATGGTGAGTAACTTCTTCCACAGAACAGGGAAATATGGCAGGCCCTAAGTGTAAACTTCTTGGAGTCTCTACTGCTGATGTTAGTTTGGCTGCTTATTCAAGACAGGGTATTACATAAGCCTACTGTGGTCTGATGCCTTCTTCCTGAGTCTTTGCTTTAACTAATGCTCCTGTCAAAGTGGGATCTGCCACTGGCTAGCAGGAATCTTTGCCTGACTTTGCCTGTCTGCCCTTGGTTTCCCGTATCCCATCATGCCATGCCAAACTGCAGTTGTATGGCTGTGTCCGACTGGCTGGTGTGGCTAGACTAGGTGGCTTGACTTTCTTCTGAATCAATGACTGTCAAAGTCCTAATGGAAGCAAAGAACTCTCTGTAAGAGATGAAGTGCTTCAGCTGGAGAGATGGCTCAGTGGTTAGGAACACTTAGTGCTCTTGCAGAAGGCCCCGCTTTAGTCTCAGCATCTACATGGTATCTCACAACCACCTGTAACTCCAGTTCCAGGGATCCAATGCCCTCTTGTACTTTATTATATAGCATATAGATATCTTAATTAATGAATCATAATTAATGAATGAATCAAATTATTAAAAATAAAGTAAAATGAGATGTAACATATAAAATAAAAATAATTAAAAAATTATTCTGAGTGTTATTACTTCCATGTAGTAGTCCTTGGCAGTCAGAGAAAGTGCTTTATGGAGTCTGCGCCCTCTTCAGCTTCCTGCCTGGCCAGAATGTCTGTTGTTCTTGGCCTTTGACATTTCATACTGTTAGAGAAGTCAGACATGACTGCAGATCAGCCTGTAGTTGTTCAAATCAGAAGTCCAAGTAGCTCTTGGACAGCTCTTTTTGGAGGGCTCCTCTGCTGTTGATACCTGGTGTTGCTATGGTGCTAGTCTCCTGCGTGAAGATGCTGCTCAGGATGCTAGGTAGTAAGCTGACCTGGATGTGCCAGGGAGTATCAGCTAGGTTGTCTTGTCCGACAGTCCAGATGGCAACAGAGCCTAGAAGTCTCTGATCTGCTCTGTCCAAAGGTGGCCTGCTGACAGCTTGAAGTATAGTGCCCTGGGTAATTGGCTTCCTCATTTAGTAATTTGTCTGCTTTCTTTCCCCTTCCTCTGCTTCCTTTCTTGTAAACTGATAGCCTCCTGCCCCTTCTGCAGACTGACAGAGCCGGTCCCCTGAGCAGAGGCCACAGGGCGGGGTGCCAGAACCCAGGTGGAGGGTCATTTGGAAAACACACACAGAAAAACACTATGTGCCTTTCAGTGATTCCTCTGCCGGCTTGTGGAGGGGACTTCAGCTTCTCAATGCTACTCCACTCCCCCCACCCCCACTCTCAAGCTATAGTCCCTTGTCATTGTTTATTTTCCTTTCTCTTCTTGTCTGCTTCCTTTTTTACCCCCCCCCTTCTTTTACCCTTGCCCATTGCTTTTGCAACTGACCTAGTTAAAATTCAATTCAGAAAAGGAAATTATACATTGGTTAAGGTTAAGCTACTCTTTTCTCGTTCTTTTCCTTTTTCTCCTGCAACCATTTTTTTTTTCTCTCTCCAAGGAAGCAAACTAAATTAAAAACACACATTTCTGCTTCATTCTGGCATCTTCATCTTCTCAAATGTGTTTGTCTTTAGGTGTCGGAAGTCCCAGGACCCAACATCTCTGCTTCATTGAAAATTCAGATATACCACTCAAAATTGTAGCCCTCGGAGTTGGAAATTGACGTCTGTTTTCACTTAATAAGTCATTTTGTTTTCCAGGTGGAATACAGATTATTCTTGGACAAACTTAGGAGCAGCCCTGCCCGTGCTGCTGGCAGGGTTAGGTCAAATGTCTGAGGCTGCTCTCCATCTGGAAGGGCAGTATCAGTGTCCACTCATTCATTGGTGCTGTTCCCAGATGTCGGGTACTTCAGGCAGCATGGGTAGGGGGGGGGGCTCCGCCTCTGCTTCATAGTAGGCCAGTCGGTGCCTCTCACGCACTGTTCCCTATCCCATTACAAGATGGGTCCCACTGACTGGCACTGGACCATAACTGGTGTCCACTGTGCTCTCTCATTTCTTGCTGTTGTTGTTGTTATGATTTACAAGGGCCCAGGCTCACATTTGGCTTTACTGAGTTCTGTGGCAGCAGGTGTCTGACTTCAAATCCTAGCTCTGTCAACTGTGAAACTTCAGACAGTTCTTCACCCCCTTGGAAGATCAGCTCTCTTGTAAGCTTCATGTGAAGCCTAAACTCTCGTTTAGAGCCTCATTCCCAGCATTTAAGGTGTTCAAAAATAAACATATCCCAGGAAGGACTGTAGTTGTTAAGAGCAGGGACTTTGTGCTGGGTTCAGATTCCCATCTGCTACCTACCACCTATGTGTGCTCCGGCTAGTCACTTCACCTTTTGTGTCCTATGTCTTGGGGGCAAGGACATGGGATTTGTATCAGTCCTCTAGGCTGCTACACAGCTACAGTTCTCACGGTACACTTACTCTTTAAACTCAGGGTGCTGCAGAGTCATCCCCTCTGGAGGATCCAGGGAAAATTCTCTTGCTCCATGTAGCTTGTAGCTCTAGGTGGCCATCAGCTTGTAGAAGCTCTTGTCTGTTCTCCATCCTGACCTTCACCTAGCCACCTTCTCTCCTATAAAATACTTGTCATTGGATTTAAGGTAGGATTATGATAATGTCAGCTTGAGACCCTTAACTATATCTGCAAAGACCCCTTTTCTAAATAAGCTGCCATTCATAGGTCCCAGGAGTTAAGCTCTGTCCAGATCTTTTTAGGTCCTGCTGTAGGGCTATGGTGAGAATCAGTTGAGTCAAAAGTTTGCGATAAGGCCTTGCAGGTAGTAAAAGGGAATTAAGTGTTTCCTGTGTGTTACAGAAATCCCATTGTAAAATTTGATATACATGTGTAAAATTGAACGGTGCCTGGCACACCCCCGTAAGAGCTCAGAAAATTCAGTTGATGGTTAACTTAGCAAATCAGTGTGGAAGGCCTACTGTGTGCTGGGTGCTTTAGCCCAAGAGTTCAGGCAATTTAGTTATTTGGTTAATTTAACAAAGCAGTATGGAAGGCCTACTGTGTGCCTAAGTGCAGGGAGTGCAGTATAAGAAATAATCCATGCTAAAAAATGAATAAGAGATAGAGAACACAGAACAGTCTTTCCCTTTGACCATGTATATTCGCCGTCATTTTACTAGCAGTTTCTTGAGCAACATCACTGTAGCCACCCCTATGGGTGCCATCCTTGGAGTACTGGGATGCCCCAACATGACCCTGAAGAATGGAAGGGACTACGGAGATCAGCCCAGAGCTGAGACCAAGTTTCTTGCTTGTGGTTTCAGAAGCATAAAAGATCAATTTTAGTTTTAGAAAAAGCTGAGTTCAAAGGTTTGTGGTTTGGTTTTCTAGGGAGCTTTTTGCTTTTCTAATTTGTTGGGATCTGGTAGAGGAATGAGGGACATCAATCTTGCCTGAAACTTCAGTCAGTCCTTGTGTTTTTGGTGGTGTCCAAGCTGCTGGCCCGGATCAGACAGAGCTACTGGGGCTGAGGCCCAGAACCTTGTGGGCAGTGGGCCATGGCTAGCACTAACCTCAGAGCAGCATTGCTGATCTCCGTTACCATGGCAGCAGCAGACTGTTCTGAGAGACCTGAGAATGAATTCAGTGGAAAGGAAATTGCCCTCAGAAGAAAAACAAGAAACTGAAGCAAGTTTCTCAGGGTCTGTGGACGTCATTTTGACCCCTTTGTCTTGTTGTATGTGTCAGCAAGGGACATCTTGGTGATAAAGGTTGGGAGGGCCTGCCCTGCCCTATGGCATGACCTTCACAGAAGGAAGATTGGCTCTTACAGATGGAGGATTTTTCATGGCTGGAAGCTGAATGAGAAACCCTGTCGTGGGTGGCAACCTGTGTTCAGCCATGGCAGTGATGGCTCGTTTTATCTTCGAGTGCAATGCACATCTCATGGGACATGGTGACCTGGAAACTCAAAGCTCTGTTTAGGAAAAGACTGTATAGAAAGTAAACATGAGGGATAGATAAATAAAGCACAGGACAGGAAGGAATGGTCTGGAAAAGTTACCAGGAAAACCATGACTGAGGGCAGGTTCAGAAAGTCTGCTGCTCCTGGGGCCCTCAGTGCTGACGTCACTGGAATTGCTCAATAGAGACCTCCAAGTGGGGCAGTTGCTTTTGGAGGCTGCCCAGTGAGCCCCCAGCTACCAGACAGAAGAGCCCTGACCTACTTTCTTTCTTTCTTTTTGAAAAGAAAGTTTTGCTGCTTGCTGTGGGGCCTCAAACAAGGCAATGGACTCCAAGAAGTGGGATTTTGTATGTGTGTATGTGTCCCCCCCCTTACTGTTTAATATGTCAGATTGCATGTGTCCCTTACGGAGATGAGTGAGCCTCCACATGGCTTACATGAGGATAGGGCCAAATAGACAGTTTGGATATTGCCGTTACTTCCTTTTGATTTTTCTACTCTGTCTCTTCAGGCGTTCTGATACTCAGAGCTCTTCCATGTTACAAAAGAGATAGGCATTATCTTTGTGTCTAAACAGAGGCAGACTGCAACTCAGCCTCCTGACTTAGACCAACAGCTGTGGTACCCTTGCTGAAAACCCAGGTCCATGGCTTTCTTTTGCATTTAGATTGACACCGGACAATGGTGAAATCAGCATCCTGCCTCACCTGGTCACTGTTGACTTCTCTGTCCCCATCTGCTGATACCCACTTTTTTCCTGTTCCAGTCACATGCGTGCACTTTCTGATCAAGTTCCTTCTGCTCGTTCCTTCCTAGGTCTCTGCACAGAGTCCTTTCTTTGCTTTAGGAACTCTGTCCCCAGGTCTCATATGCTGACTGTTTCTCTGATTTGTGTTCACAGGATCCTTTCTCAGATAGACCTATGCCACCATGATGTCCAGAATGTCCATCCCACTGGTCATCGCTGACTGTGCTCTCTGCTTCACTGCTTCAGGTCATTTGCCGTTGTTGGAAGTCATCAGATTCACTGGAGCTCTAGATCTGTCTTTTTTTCCTTCCTATTTATTTTAATTAACAATTAATAATTAATTAGTAATAAATATTAATATTTAATTAATGAGTTAATTAATTTTGAGGCAAGGCCTCATATAGTCCAGGGTGACTTCAAGCTCAGTATGTAGTTGAAGCTGGACTCGAACTCTTCATCTTCATGTTGCTTCTAGAGTGCTTCGGCTGTACATAGATGCCTTTATGCCCAGTTCATATGGTGCTAGGGGAACCTAGAGCTTCCTGAGCACTAGGTAAGCACTCTACCAAATGAACCACACCCCCAGCCCTACTTTTATTATTTTAGACAACATCTTACACATTCCCATGCTAGCCTCAAATTTGATATCCAAGCATCATCTCCAACTTCTGGTCTTCCTGTTTCTGCCTCCCAAGTATTGGGAACATAGGCATGCACCACCATCCCTGGATTGAGCTGGTCGTTCTTGTTCATTGACTACATGAGTGCGTACCAGGAGAGTGGGCTTTCTTGGGAAAGGGAGATTGAAGATCTTTAAGGAGTAAGCTTCCTTTAGCCTCCTAAACCTGACGGATTGTCTTCAGAGAGCAAGCTTGGCCATGAGCTCACTTGATGGAATCTGATGATCACCGTGCTGGGGTGGGGTATACATAAGATTTCCAGAAAAAGAGATGTTCACGTTAACCTAACTGCTTTTGCTCCCTAACTTCAAGGAAAGTGACCTCATGTCAACTTGCCACACAAACACATAACTATTAAATCATAACCTTTCCTCTCTTGTTCATTCCCAAGATCTCATGCTAATTGCAAAGTCACAACATGTTCCAACTTGTAAAAGTCTCATACTCTTGAAAAGCTCCAACAACTCTTTACAAGCTCTGTCTCTTTAAAATATCCAATGTCTTTCAACTGTAGGCTCCTGTAAAATCCAAAGTAAGTTACCTACTCTCTATCCTTTCTACTTCCAAGAGGGAAGAGCCCCAGGGCACAATTACAATCAGATCAAAGCAAAACCAAAATCCAACTAAGTAAAAATCTGTGTCCCAAGTCTGGGACTCATGATCTTCTGGCCTCCAAAGGGCTTGGGCAGTTCTACTTCTCTGGTTCTGTCGTTGACAGCACACACAGCATGTCCAGTATGCTCTCCTTACCAGCTGTTGACCTTACAGCCCTGGTGTCTCCACTACAACCGGGGTTGTACCTCTCCAGGCTTCTCTCAGAAACTTATAGCTTCTTCAGTTCTACAGTTTTCATGGGGCCCAAACCAGTATCATATGGGAGATTTACACTTCACCGGGCTCTGCTGTTGACTTGAGACATTGTAGCCTTGAACTCCCTTGAGCACAGCTTCTCCATGCTGACTCTGAGGAAATACTTCCCAGAGGATTTCACCCCAACGATGCTGCTCTCTTGTTAATCACAGCTGATTCTTCAGCCCTAGCTAAACAGAAACCACAGATTCTTAAAACAGGGTCTCACACACACACACACCAACCCCCCCCCCCCAAACAAGGTATCCCATGAATGGCTCTGAAAGAGGTTTGTGCTTCTCTCTGAAATTTCATAAGCCAGGCTTCCAGCAGCTCCGTTCCTCTCAACAGTATCTTCCAAGCTTTCAGAGATAATTCTCTTAAGTTTTGAGCACTTGGTGGCTTTTCCAGCTCAAAGTTTTAAACACTCCCATAGGCCTCCTCAAAGCAATATGGCCAGGTCTGTCATTGCAGTGCACCACTCCTGGACCACCTTCTGCCTTTGATTTTTGTTGATGGGCTAAAACATTGACCTGAAGCAACCTGGAGAGGAAAGGTTTTATTTGGCTTACATAACCCAGTCAGAGTCCATCACTGAGAGAAGTCAAGCAGAGGCCACAGAAGAACGCTCTTACTGACTTGTTCCCCATGTTCTGTTTTTATTTTTACTTTCCTAGACTTAATTCATTTATTTTTCTTGTATTAAAAACCCTTATGTGGTAGCCACAGCTGGAGCCCTGGTCCTCTCAACAGAGACTCTGGTGTGGGTTTTCATAAGATGATCAGTGAATTTCTGATAAGGAGACTTGGTGAACACAGACTCTTTCCAGAGGTTCAGGGTCAGGTAGCTGCAGGTCTTAGAGATGGCATCAAAGGTGGCCTTGGCAAAGTTGCCCAGGGTGGCAATACAGCCTCTGGCTAAAGTGTAGCAGTCATCTATAACCGGTCATCATCAGTAGTTTCTTGGGCACAGGAGTAGAGATAGTGCCAGTGCCTCTGGGGGCAGGGATGAGACACACCAGCACAGAGCCACAGCAGCCTGTCATCTTGCATGGAACAGTATGGGGCTTGCCAATCTTGTTCCCCCAGTAGCCTCTCTGTACAGGGACGATGGAAAGCTTGGCCAAGATGATGGCCCCTCAGATGGCAGTGGCAACCTCCTTGGAGCACTCAACACCAAGACCAACATGACCATGGTAGTCCCCAGTGGCAACAAAAGCCTTGAGCCCCGTCCGCTGGCCAGCCCAAGTCTGCTTCTGCACTGGCATGATCTTTAGAACCTCATTCTCTAGGGATGCACCCGGGAAAAAGTCAATAATTTCAGACTCTTTAATGGGCAGGGAGAACAGGTAGATCTCTTCCAAGGATCTTCATGTCCTTTGGTGGCAGGGATCCACTCCTTATCTTCAGCTTTTTTTCTTTTTCTTTTTTTGGTTTTTCGAGACAGGGTTTCTCTGTGTAGCCCTGGCTGTCCTGGAACTCACTCTGTAGACCAGGCTGGCTTTGAACTCAGAAATCCGCCTGCCTTCTTCAGCTTTACCTCCATGAGCCCCGCGGCCTCTAAGTCCACTGCAGAATCCTCTGAAGAAGCCACTGTGCCCGCACTCCCCCCAACCCTCCCTAACACCCCCGCCCCGCCCCCTGTTTCCCCCTCTATCCTCCAGTGTCATCTGCCATTTGGTGTTTTTCCAAAGAAGAAGAAGGAGAAGAAGAAGGAAGAACAGGAGGAAGAGGAGGAGGTGGTGGTGGAGGAGGAGAAGCAGCAGCAGCAGCAGCCGCCACCATCCCACATCCTTTCTTTGTTTGGGTTTTCGTTGTTGCTATTTGAGACAGGGCCTCCTTATACAACCTTGGCTGTCCTGGAACCCCTTATGTAAACTGGACAGAGAGCTACCCATCTCTGCCTCCCAAGTGCTGCGTCCTCACATTTTTGATTTGTGTTTTCTTTCTTATACAGTCCAGGACCATCCACCCAGGGTAGGCACCATGGACAATGGCTGGGCCTTCTTCTTCTTCTTCTTCTTTTTTTTTTTTAGGTTTATTTATTTAATGTATATGAGTACACTGTAGCTGTCTTCAGACGCACCAAAAAAGGGCATCAGATCCCATTACAGATGGTTATGAGCCACCATGTGGTTGCTGGGAATTGAACTCAGGACCTCTGGAAGAACAGTCATTGCTCTTAACCACTGAGCCATCCCTCCAGCCTGGGTTGGGCCTACTTATGTCAAATCAGTAATCAAGAAAGTACCCCACAGACTTGCCTGCGGGCCAATCTGATGAAGACATTTTCTTAGTTGAGGTTCCTTCTTCCCAGATGACTCTAGCTTGTGTCAGGTTGACAGAATAAAATCCCCAAACTACAACAACAACAAAAATAAAACAACCAGTGCAGGAAGCTTCTTGTTAGGGGTATACACACACCCAAGAGAGGGTGATATCACCTGGTTCTCAGTATGATATGTTTGTTTAGATTCCAGTCTTGACAGTGTATGACCTGCCCCTCCTTTTGTTTCTTTGAGATGGGGTTTCACTGTGTAGCCCTGACTGTCTAGAAAAAAATTTTGTAGACCAGGCTCACCTCAAAATCAGGGTATTCACTGCCTTTCTGCTTCCCAAATGCTGGATTTAAGGGTGTACCTCACCACTGTCCAGCTGCTCAAAAGTTTTACAAAGAATACCTTAGTGTTTCATGTTAGTTATCACCCTCAACTCTTCAATTTCTTCGATGCTGTTTTCTTGACACATTTAATTAATAATTTATAATTTATCGTTATCATCACCATCATGATCATCATGATCATGATCATCATCATCATCATCATCTTGGTTTTTTAGCCTTTACTATTTAATTGACAGCACCCAAGTCTGTTGCATGACTAAATACTGTTTCTCATATTTTACTTAGGCAAATCCTTCAGGAGTTAGCCCTTGTAGGTCTTCTTTCTCTTCTGGGTTGTTTTTCCTTGAAATGACTAACTTCCCCCATTCTTCCTGAGCATCTCAGTGTGAAGTATGTTCACAGATACCAGATTCCAGCTTGTCTGCGCTGGGTGAGATAAAACACCCATGCTCGCAGTGGATTTATTACCCATGATAAGTGTAGAGGGTCCATGGAAGTCTAGATCTAATTCATTATGAACTAGTCCATTAAGGCACAGAAAAGTTGCCTGGGGTGATGGAGTCTCACCTACGCGTGTCCATTTTACATAGTGTTAAAGAGACCCAGAAAGCAGCTTGGCATGGCTTTATACCTCAGGGCTATGAGTTCCTGGGAGAAAGCATTAGAGGACATCTTGTTTCTAGGTTGGAACAGGGCCCAGGCTACACCAGCCAGCTCCTTATCACAGGCTGGTACCTTCCCAGCACTTCCTACTGCTATTGTGAGAGTGCAAATGAGACAGATGTAGCCAGTCCAAGTTTACTCAGAGCACAGCCCTGCACACAGTACGGTGATTAGGCTATACCAGAGCCACCAGACCCAGAAACATTGTGCTTGATATTTTCCAGTTGTGAAATGTTTCTACCTACATGAAATAGTTTTTCCTCACTATTCAAATGAAAGTCTTGTCATGGTCACTTCTGAGCCTTAGACATGAAGCATTATTATAGTTGGGTCCCTTCCCTTCTTTCCATAAGGAATCGGTTACTGAGTGACATTGTATGCATGCAGTTTAATAAAACCTATTGGTCCATAACAGTATATAATAACCTTTATCTTAACAATTTATTAGATGGCATTAGTATACATGTACCCTCTCTTCCACTCTTTCCTTCTTCCCTCCCTCCCTCCCTCCCTCCCTCCCAAACAGGGCTTCTAGCCAGGTTGCCCTTGAACTTGAATCAGAAGATGATCTTGAACGTCTGATCTTCCTGTGTCCACTTCCTGAGTGCTGGGATTAGAGGCATGTACTACCATGACCCTTTCACTAAATGGTAGGGGTCAAGCCCAGGGCATCCTGCATGCTAGCCAAGCACTCTGTTCAGTGAGCTGTACCCAAACCCTGTGTACACCTTTGAAACATGCTCTGGCTTTATGCTCTGCAGATTTAGCCGTGTGGATTCAGCAGACCAGAGATTAAGACACTGTTCTCTAAACGATTAAATGAACAGACAGTACCAGTCGCAACACAGAAGAACTGGGGTTTGTTTTTTCATGCTTCTGTGAGCACTTAATATTTTAGTACTTAAACTATTTTTAAAATATAATTGATAAATATATCTCATTTTTAACATGCTTGCATTTGCTAGGTGTTTAATCAAATCAAGCGTCTTTTTGCACACAGAACAGTTTGGTGTTTTCAGTAAGTTGCTAGTTGATGTAGTTCCCTCATGTCTGTGTTCAGTTGTATATTTCTTGCTGATCTGCAGGTCTAAAGGAGCCATGGACAGCAACATAACAGTCTTCATGCCCCTCACTTGATTGCATGTCTTTTTTAGTGCAAGTCATATCATAAAGAGATTTAAATTTTTCATGTCACCAAATTAATATACTATTCCTTTATACATTTTCCTTTCTGTTTTGTTTTTGAGACAGGGTTTCACTATGTACCTCTGGGTGACTTGGAACTCACTAGGTAGACCAGATGGCCTCTGCCTACTGAATGCAGGGATTAAAGGTGTATACCACCACACCTGGCTTTTTTGTTTTGTTTCCTGGTACTGGTACTAGGTATTGATGCTAGGGCCTCTTCTACACTAGGTAAGCATTCTGCTGCTGAGTTGCATCTCTCTACACCCTTGTCTTAAACATTTTATTTTATTTTTTTTAAATTCTGAGTCAAGGCCTCATTGAGCTGTCCAAACTGGCCTTGAATTCAAGCAAGCTTTGAACTTTTGACCCATCTCAGCCTCCTGAGTAGCTGGAATCGGAGGCCCCATACCACCAGGCCTGACTTCCACTGTGTTTCCTACTGTTTGTTTAGAAGATTCTTTACTAGAACCTTACTAATATTTCTCTTTTTCCAGAGGAAATGGGTGGTTGAGTTTTCACAGGTAAAATTTTCAGTCATAGAGAATGAAAAAGAATGGGTTGGGTTTTTTTGTTTGGTTTTTGTTTTTGTTTGTTTGTTTTTTGGATCTCGATTCTCTTTTGGCCTTCTCCTCGACCCCTTTGTCTTCCCACCCCTCTGCCAGCTCTGGGGAAATGAAGCTAGGAGTCCACCTCCCTGGCCACAGATAAAGTAGCGCTGTTCATTATTAACCTCTTGGACTTTGCTCGGACACCTGCTTATGCAATTTAACTATCCCTGGTAGCCGGAAGCTGCCAGAGGTGTTGACTACCTTCACATCCGCAACAAAGATACTGAGGCCAGTTCGGGTCACTGGCTTTCCAGTGCTGAGATAGATCTTAAAGCGGTGGTGGTCATATTAGCTACAGTGAGATACCCAGAGTGGTCCTTGAGTACACGAATGGAAAGTCAGATGCATTAATCATATTCATGAAGTCTGGAAGATGGAAGGGTCTTTGGCTATGTTCTGTGTTTATTATCTTTAGAATCTATTCAATGTTATCAGAAGCAGAGCCACTTGAGTTTAGGTATAAATGACACCTTTGAGTGATAGGAAAGTCTTTCATAATTTATCATTGAAAGGATCAGCTATCCTCTCACCCAGAGGAAATGGCCTCATTAGGTAAGACTTCTGCTGTCTATACAAGAGTTTAAATTTTACACAGGTGTTAAATGGCGATCCACGAGGTGCCTTTAGAATGGGTTAACGCTGGGATTTGGTTCTCACTGATCACTTCGCAGTTAACAAGCCAAGAGAGTGAGTTGCATCCCTTTCTCCTCTTCAGGAACAGAAGCAGTAAGAAAAAGAGGAGCAAGAATAGGCAGCTGTGTATGACGGCGGTGCTCACACAGCTTGGTGACAGGCCAGTTCGTGTAGAGATGTGCCCTGGTAGCTCTCATAGTAAGCCTTGGTCCCTGCCCCCCAGCCACTGACCTCATCTTCCCCCATTCACAGTAAAACTTAAAAACTTTGTCCTTCTGCTGTCTGAACCTCCCTTTAGCACCCGCACCCTCCTACCCCAGTGTAGGACTCTGTCCATCATTCGTAGGCATGCTTCCCCAATGCAGACCGATAGTTGGTCCTCTCTTACTGCCCTTAAACTCACAACGGCACCTAACACTACTCCTCCTGATTGGGCTTCTCTTCCTGGTAACTGGACCATCTTTGGATTTTTCTTTTGTTGAGCTCTTCTCAACTCAGAGTTTGGCCAACCTGAGACAGTTTCCAATGCCTCCTGTCTCCATCTTCACTTTCTTCAAAGGCACTCTTTCCTTTTCCTTTCCTTTAACAATAACAACAACAATAATGATAACTATTGCTTTCTATGCTGGCAAGCAAATGTAGGGCCATGACTAACCTCATCAACTAAGCTTTTAAAACACCACCGTGTTCTATATCAAGACTGCAGATCTGTGACTTTATCTCTGAAGCCCTAAACTCCAGAGTTCTGGGGATGGGTCTAGCCAAACTCTTGATGGTTTTTCTTTAATATCTAACTGGAGTCTCAAACTTAGAGATTAGCCCAGTCTAACTGCCTGAATCTTTTGGAGTTTATTGAAAGACAAAGTTTTCAACCCCATCCCCACCCCAGGAATGTCTTAAAGTAGCTCCTAACATCTAGTCCCTTAGTAAACCCTGCTTATTTGACCTTCACACTCAAGTCTAATCCCTATTTACCTTTCTCCATCTCTCCTCCCTTTGTACGAGCCATGTGGCCAATTCTTTCTTGGCACATATTTCCGCTTCATGATTGATTTCCTTGCTTCAGCCATTGACTGCTGATAACATTTATTAGCCCCACAGCCAAAATAGTCTCTGTAAGAACTATGTAAGTGCTTGTCAACCTCTCCACTAAAAAAAAAGATGAATCATTTCCAATAATATTAAACTAATTCTGTTCACATCAACTCACATAGATAACAACTCCGAGTCAGCGGAGATAGATCAACAAAAGTTGACAGACGTGGTTGGAAGGGAGTCTCTATGGACAAAACTGGATATATCAAAGTGGAAGTGTTCAGAAATCTGTAACTCCATAGAAAATTCCTCTGAGTTGGGCATGTATGAGACAGTCCCCATTCAGGCCAGAGTCTGGTGCACAGAGTCCAACAAAACCATCAGCTGCCACCTTCTGAGGGGACATAGAGGTAGGAATTTAAAGCCATTCAAATCAAGATCCTAAAATAATAGGATAATAGCAAAGACAGCATGGAGAAACAGCAGAGTCTGAGCTCTGTAATACAGTCCATTCTCATTCTCTGGGGCACAAGTGAAGAATCACAGAGGAAGAACTAGAAAAAAAAAATCCGAAGGAATTATGGCTTACATTCATTAAATCTGTACATTGAATCATTTGTGAAATCCATGGCCTCCAACTAGAATAAGTACAAAGAAAACTGTATCCAGGTAGCACAGCCACCTGCAGAGAAGGAAAAGAATAAATCAGCTAGAGAGAAGTCAGAACGGCCGTGGACGTCCTTGTATCTAGACACGTGACGACGAGAAACCATAAGTTCAAGTACAGACATTAAAGATAACCATCTTCAGCCGGAATCATGTGCCTCCCAGAGAGCAAACAAGAGACTGGCAATGCTGCTCAGTGGTAAATGGCTGGCAGGATAGGCCCTCCAAGGCCCTGAGTTTGGGATACAGCATTAGAAAAACAGAAAACAAACAAAAGGTAAGAAAAGGGGAAGGTTGGAAAAGGACATTTTTAGATCAATGAAGGGAAGAGCTTAAAGGCCAACTTTCAACACTACAAGACATGTCACAATGCTACAAGGTTGCTAAGAACGAGATTAAAGAGATCTCACTCCCGGGTGGGGGCTGAAGAGTTCTGAACATCGGTGTTTGAACAAACAGGCTAATTTCCCCTTCTTCCGTTAAATGAGGGCACCAAATGTTGTAATTTAACATTGTTTACTATTTACAAAAACCAGTTACATGATAAATGAAAACAGAGAGGATGGACTTTGGCAGGTGTAGGGTTGTTACATTTATGTGAAATGCTGTATTTTTTGTACAATAAATATTTATTTTTATTTTATATATACACGGATGTTTTGTCTACACGTTTGTTTACCACACGCATGCAGTACCTGTGGAAGCCATAGAGGGCATTGTATTCTCTTGGAACTGGAGTTCTCTTAATGCTCAGAGGGGAAAAAGGCTAGGGGATTAAATGATAAAGTGGTAAGTGCCTTCATTCATTCTTCTCTCAGATTTCAGAGGTATGTATCTGACACACAGGAACAGCCATGGTAGCTTCTCCTTGTTTCCCCTCCCTGAAAAACAATAGGTAAAGTAGTGACCTACGGGTCTTCTCTGGAGTAGAGGATCTGCCTGAGTCAAGGAGAAAGGGTGGTGGATGACCCTAATGGCTCAACCATGGAATTTGGGGCTTGGGGATCCAGGGCTGCTCCAAGACCAGTCTATTGAGCTATGTTCTTAAAGACTGGACCTAAGGAAACATTAGGAAAACTGGGGTTACTGCCTGTCTCAGTTAGGGTTTCATTGTTGTGAACAGACACCATGACCAAGGCCACTCTTATAAAGGACAACATTTAATTGGGACTGGCTTCCAGGTTCAGAGGTTCAGTCCATTATCATCAAGGCAGATGCATGGCAGTGTCCAGGTAGGCATAGTGCAGGAGGAGCTGAGAGTTCTATATCTTCATCCAAAGGAAACTAGGAACAAACTACTATCTTCCAGGCAGGTAGGAGGAAGGTCTCTTAATCCCATGCCCACAGTGACACACTTCATCCACAAGGCCACACCTACTCCAACAAGGCCACACCTTCTAACAGTGCCAAACATATTCAAACCACTACACTGCCCAGCCTGCTACTGTGCAGTATGCTTTCGCTGGGCAGTGGTGACGCACGCCTTTAATCCCAGGATTTGGGAGGCAGAGACAGGCAGATTTCTGAGTTCGAGGCCAGCCTGGTCTACAGAGTGAGTTCCAGGACAGCCAGGGCTATACAGAGAAACCCTGTATCAAAAAACCAAAATAAAGAAAGTATGCTTTCAGAGGGAGAGGGAGAAGAAGAGGGACACAGAGACACAGAGACACACACACAGAGACAGAGATAAACAGAGAAAGATACACCTAGAAGATAAAGTTAATCTGAGGGAAAGTAATTGATTTAGTTTAGCTAATTATATATATGTGTGTGTGTGTGTGTTTACTTTGTACTGATTACTACCTTCTTCATGCTTGTTTCTTATTAGAAAGTTCCATACAGTAGAATTGATTATGTTTATCCCCTCTCCTACTTTCTCCAAGATCAACCCCATTTTCTCTGCCCACCAAATTTTGTGGGTATTCTTGGTTTTGTTTCTTTTTAAACTTCTCAAGTCCTATTTTTGCTGCCCATGTATTCTTGGATGTGTGGGTTTCTACTGGGGCGTGTTAAGTCTACCAGGGGCCTACACTCTTAGAGAAAGTGAACTCTCTCCCTTTCAGCAGCTATCAGTTACCAATAGTTCCTCATGCAGAGGTGGGGCTCTGTGACCACTTCTCCACTCCATCCTGGAATTTGGTCTGGCTTGAGCTTGCACAGAGCACAGATCTTGTACTTGCTGTCACAACCACTGTGAGTTCACTTGTGCAACTGTTCATGTCTGGAAAACAGTTTCCCTGTAGTCATCTCCTGCCTCTGAGTCTACAATCTTTCTGCCCCATCTCCTGTAGTGATTGCTGAGCCTTGGGAGAACAGGGTGTGATGTTCATGTCCCATTGATATCTGAGCACTCTGTTTTGTTTTTTTTTTATTCTCTGCATATTGACTAGTTCTGGGTCTTTGAATTAATTGTTGTCTACTGCAAAAAGAAGGAAAAACAAAGATAAAAATGTACTAATTTATGGGTGTAAAGATAGGAACTTGGAGATTTAATACTATGTCCATGTAGCAGAATAGTGATAATAGGTTCTCAGCTGGAGTCTATGACCTAGCCCATCATGAGTTTTTGGCCCAGTTAACAGTACCAGCCATGAATTCTATTTCATGGAGCAGGCTTTAAATCTAAATCTAAAATGGTTGGTCCCATAACATTCATGTCCCTATTCCTGTCTTTCTAGGCCAGTCATTAGTATAGCATGGTTCACAGGTGGGCTAGATTATTGATCACTTTTTCCTGTTAGCATTCATGGAATCTTCTAATACTATAAAAGCTAGCCAGGAGGGATGAAACTTTCATGTTGGTACTAGCTCAATTTCTCCATATCCTATAACTAAAGTTTGTGAGATCTTCAGCAATTGGATCTTACCATCTAGTTGTGGAGAGTAACCAAGAACAATAGCAATAGCCTGTAATGTTTGGAGAACCCTACTGACCAATAACCCAAAGAGAAGTAACCCATACCTGGCACTGAGATTTTTATTTGATAGTTGTCTTAGTTAGGGTTTTACTGCTGTGAACAGACACCATGACCAAAGGCAACTCTTAAATTGGGACATTTAATTGGGGCTGGCTTCCAGGTTCAGAGGTTCAGTCCAGTATCATCAAGGCGTGAATATGGCAAGCATCCAGGCAGGCATGGTCCAGGAGGAGCTGAGAGTTCTACATCTTCATCTGAAGGCTACTAGCCGAATACTGGCTTCCAGGCAGCTAGGATGAAGGTCTTAAAGCCTGCACCCACAGTGACACACCTACTCCAACAAGGTCACACCTACTCCAACAAGGTCACACCTACTCCAATAGGGCCACACCTTCTGATAGTGCCACTCCCTGGGCCCAGCATATACAAACCATAACAATGGTATATGGTGCCACAACCTGCATGGCTTAGGAACTGGCCTAACTGGAGCAACTGAGAATGAAGAAATGACAGGAACACAAAGTCTGAGATCACGTGGGCTGCAGGCTCAGCTGGGACAGTTGGTGCATTCATCATTTACATTGAACCCAGTGGGTTAAACTAGTCCTGGTGGGAGGTCTCTGTAGGGAGCAGTCTCAGATTGCTATCATCTCAGAGGAGGAAGCTTCCATTAATACTTTCTCCACACACTGGTTTTAGCTAAAGATCAATGATTATTAACACCCTCAGACCAGGGAAAGGTGTTGCCAGTCCACAGAGCCTGATCTGTGGGTCTGAGGCATTAGAGTCCTTTGCATGGCCATGCTCACATTGATCATACACATTCCTTCAGGACTTCATCCAGTGTCCACACTCTGGTGACTGTGAGAAGCATTGTTCTCCTGGTTATAGGCTAACTCCTTTTAAATACGCATGCATAAATATTTTAAGAAGCTCCTACAGCAGTAGTTTTCTATACATTTTCAAAGGTCTTTCATGCCCCCCCCCCAGCATATATACGGGCATCCACAGTCTGAAACCATAAGCCAAATGAAACGCTTTCTTCCATAAGATGCCTTGGCTGTGGTGTTTTTATCACAGCGATAGAAAGAAAAGAAGACAGCCTCACCCGCCTGCTGCTGGATCCGCAGACCTCAGAATGAAAAGGTAATGTGGTCGAGGTCATGAAAGGTTTCACCAAGATTCTACAGAAAATCCTCTGCGTTCAGATGATAGCTAATAGTGACAAACTCCTGTAGGGAGCCCCTGAATAGTCTATGCATAAAGCTTTTGGGGCAAATCCTAAAATGCATTGAGATCCCAGGAAGTTAGAGATGCCAGGAACACAAATCATCTGTTGAAGCAAGCCATAGGCACCAAGCAGAGCAGACTTAAGAACAATGTGGAGCAGCAGGGTTACCCAAGCTCCTATCATGACACCATCTGCCCCTGCGCTACACAGAGCCACAGGATTTAATATCTTCATTGTTAGATTTCGGTCCTGATTTAGCCGTGTATGCATGTGCATGTGTGTGTGCGTGTGTGTGTAGCTATCCTCCTGTTCTTCCATTTTACAACAGAAATGTTCTCATGTGGAGATCTGGGGAGATTCAAAAACTACACTGCTATCACTGTATTACAAAATCGTCCCTCTGAGTCATTTGGAACTAAATCATTATTTGTGAAGCCAGCCTCATATAAATGAGAAACATCCATCATGTGACAGCCATGGTTGCTACTGCTTTGTGTTTGCCCTTAAATCTTTTGGGGACAGAAGGTTTTATGCCTCATTGCTGCCTTGTCTATTTCTATCCATGTTTCTCCATTAATTCCCCCCGCCATCTTATTCTAAGTGATGCAACTTATCCTAAAGGTCTGTCTAGCCCAAGGCAAGTCAGATCGCCCGGAATACTTCTGCTCTTGCCCCTCCACACGTCAGCCCTGATAGCTCACCCACTCATCAGACTGAGCCGACCTCTAAGAACACTAGTTCAGATTCCACTCACATGTACTCAGATGCTTAGAGGAACTGTCCCCATCCAAAAGCATACAGCTGTTTTCTTATGTCTTCTTCATAAGGATAGACTCACTTCACAGATTTCAAACTTTGACCTATCTGCAATGTGGTTTGGTACATTGTAAGACTCTAGGGATGGGGCATCGCTCAGTGGTGGAGAGCTTGCCAAGTATGTGCCAGGTCCTGGGCTCCAGCTCAAGGACTGAAGAAAATAATAACCTAAGTTTCCCCCTTGATGATTTGTCAGCTACAGCTAAATTGTTAAGTAAGCTATTCTTGTTCTATTTAATGAGTTCTTCTGCACACATATTTTGTGCATACAAGCATGCCTGCATGTGCACACACACAAAAAGTCTCTAGGACTTTATCTCTGTTCTCTTCATCTATATGAGCGTTAACTGCAACATCATAGTGACTTAGTTCATTTTAACTATTAAATACATTCTAGTTGCTGACCTTAGTGTCTCCCCCCCTTCCTCTCCCCGGAATCTCTGGTCCTTCCTGTTGATTAAATCCTTCCATCCTGTGGGCTTCTTCCCCTCCACCTATAAACACGTTTGTGCTCTACATATTAAATAAACCAGCAGAAGTCTCTTGGGGCTGTTGATTTCCTCCATCTGCCATCATTTGCAGAGGTGGCCTCTGCTAGAGGGCAGAGATCACTGAGTTCTCACCATGGCCACTGGTGACATGCTAGTTACAAACCTCAAGGAACATCAAGAGTATCCTTTCTGTCTTCTGTGCTGCATTAGACTCTTGACCAGTTTGCCTTTCTTGAAACTTGCTCTACGTGACCTTCTGCCCCAGTGTTCCTGAGGTCTGTCTCAGCCTCCCGTCGTTTCATGAGCCCTTAGCAGTCGGTGTTCCCTGGGCTTCTGGGCTCAGCTCTTTTCATAATCGGTCTTTCTGATTTCATTTCTCCCTGTGGCTTTGACCAGAAAGAGCATTCTCCCATAGCGGCAGTATGTACTCAGTGATACTGGGAGGATGTCCTGTTCAAGAATATGAAGTTCAGAGCGTCCCACCTTTCCCTGTCTGTCTGCTCATATGTATCTCAGTTAGTGGCCTTACCATCCCTCTGGTTTCCTGAGCATGAAACCTGAGTTTCCTGTCTTACCTCTTGTTCCTCTTCCTCTCTCAGAAGCAGAGCAGATCCTTTAAGTGAGACAAGCTCCACTTCCAGGTCTGGCTCTTGTTTCCCCCTCACGCTGGCCCTTGAGATTGCCTTTATCTTCAGATAAAGTTTCCACTTTCCATTCTATGAAGCTTTAAGTTAGGTGGTACCTAACTTAAAGGCTCTTTCTTTCTCCATCCCTGACCTAGACTGGGAGTTACAGTGAGCTCCTACTGACAACTCAAAGCTTGTCTCCTTTCACAGTGTATTCCATATTATAATTGTGTGTGTGTGTGTGTGTGTGCATGTGTGTGTAACTCTATTGTCAGGGTTTTCTCATTTTTCTTCTCTTGCTTGCTTTTCTCCATTCTCCCCCCTTAAACGACTGAGAACCTCCTAGAAGGAACCATAACCATCCAGAGCTCAGAAATCCGATCCCTGTGTGTGCTGGCACACCCCTGCCCTAATAATTCAAATGCTACGCCTACCATTTGCTTACTTGGTACCCTGGGCAATTAATTAATTTGTACCTCCGTCTCTTCATGTATAAAATGGAAGCATTCATAGTAATCTACCTTAAAAGGCTATTTGAGGTTACAAATAATTCATGTAAAGGGCTTAGCTTATTCTCTGGTACACAGTAAGTATCCAATAACTGTTAGTAGTTGCTACCTCCATTGTTATCAGCTTTTATTACTATTGATATTTTATTATTGAAAGTAGGAACGTCACACCCATTCTAAGCCTCTGGCACAATCATGAGGCATCAACTGTTATCTTCAGGGGACGTCCTTATGCCCATATTCAGGTTAAGCAAACTGAGACAGAGAAGGGAGACTGTGTATCCCCCATGTCTCAGCTAGTAAGTGGTGGAGTAGGGACTTGAGTCCAGTGGTTTAACACTGTAACACCTTTCTACACCCAGCAAAGGGACTGAAAACCCAATTCGGAGCCAAGTTCTGAATTCAGACTGATGTCAAAACCAAAGTTCCTAAGAAAGAAAGACTGACCTGATTTGTAAGACTTATTATAACTATCTTTCTTGATTTTGAAGACTCATAGATATTTCAGATGCTAGGATGGCCTTTTGTCTGGACAAAATTGAAAAGCCGAAACTTCTTGATGTGTCTGTTCTTTACCCTAAAATGATGTCCTCAGGGCAAATCGCTGAGTGTGTCAAATTCTCAGGGCCCACACTCAGCTCTGTCATGTTCCCTCCAATTCAGAGTCTGTGTGCAGTCCTGGCACAGGCTCTGGTCAGGGACTTAGATGCTTCTTTGGCCTGGTTGTGAAGGAGGTTTAAGGTCCCATTTAGGATGACAGTAAACACCCATAACTTAGGGACACACATCTTTGATGATGGCCCAAGGGAAGCACTCTCTCTCCCAGCCAGGTGCTCTCCTGCCCCACTGCCAGTTTGATGAACTTGGCAAGAGACTGCATGGAGAGACTGCTGCTGCTGCTGTTGCCACCGCTGCTGTTGCTGCGGTGAGAGACGCCAGCTGAAGCCAGGGGGGAAGGAAGCGGGAGGAGACTGGCCTAAGCAGGCCTAATTTCATTATGAATTCCTGCCTATTCTGAGCAGATTGTCCCCAAATTTGTCATTAAAAGTGCAATTTCCTCTATGCAAACTATCTTTTCAAGGACCCCAGGAAAGATGATGAGAACAGGAAATGGGGTTTCCAATTATTCATGTCAGTAATGAACTTGATTCGGTATTCATTTCTGTATGGATTCTGCGTTCTGTTCAGTCTTGTGCAGTAATAAAGTTAGCTATTCCTTTTAATTCTTTCATTTGTGCATTTGAGGAACAGACATTTCTTGATTGCCCACTATGTGCAGACACTGTGCTGGCACCAGGCATGTGGCAAAAAGCCCTGGCTACTGCCCCTGGTGCTTCTGTTCCACCAGGGGAGAATCACACGAAGCATCTAATTACCAACCGGAGTTGCATAATTGTTGAGTTACCATGCTCTGTGGAGAATCACAGGGTAAGATGGAGCAGCTCACGGGAGGGGCTGGCTGTGTTCACTGAGCCTTAGGAGAGACCCTGGCAAGGTGTCATTGATTGGGGTAGGAGGTAGAGACAGAACAGGTGAAAAGATGGGGAGAGAAGCCTGAGTGTAGTTCGGTGGTGGGTACAACTGAACATGCATAGGCCTTGGAATGGGGGGGGGGGGGGGGGAAGGGAAGGAAGGAAGAGAGGAGGGGAGGAAGGAAGGAAGGAAGGAGAAAAAAGAGAAGGAAAGGAAAGGCTAGAACTATAGGTATACACAACCACATCTGGCTTGCATTTGAGTGCCTAGGAATCTTTTGAGTTGGCTATATCAATTATGAGTTCAAGGCCAGCCCAGTCTAGGCCAGCAAGGTTTCTATAGTGAGACCGAGTCTCAAAAAAAAAAAAAACCAAAAAAACCTTCTGAGTCAGAGTGGTTAAAAAGATGGAATGGATTTGGGAAAACTCCCTTTCTTCTTTCTTTTCTTTGTTTGTTTGTTTTTTGTTGCTGTTGTTTTGTTTTGTTTTTTCAGGGAGGGTTTTTCTGTGTTGCCCTGGTTATCCTGGAACTCTCTCTGTAGCAGAGGCTGACCTCGCCGGGCAGTGGTGGCACACGCCTTTAATCCCAGCACTTGGGAGGCAGAGGCAGGTGGATTTCTGAGTTCGAGGCCAGCCTGGTCTACAGAATGAGTTCTAGGTCAGCCAGGGCTACACAGCGAAGCCCTGTCTCGAAAAACCAAAAAAAAAAAAAAAAAAAAAGAAAAGAAAAGAAAAGGCTGGTCTCAAAATCAGAGATCTTTGTGCCTTTGCCTCCCACGTGCTGGGATTAAAGGCGTGCGCCACCACATTTGGCTGTCTTCCCTCTTTCTTTATTTCTTCCATTCTTTTACAAAATATCAGAGTCTGTATATGTGGAAGAGATTACAGAATTAGAAAAGTCAGATAGCTGGTTTTAGAGCTTTTATAGTACAGTTAGAAGCTGCATCGTGATGCTTTGTTGATAGCAGGCCCACATAGATAGTGGGGTTCCATTTAATTAGATTGCCTAGAAACTGCGCATGAGAGGTACACCTGTAATCCAGAACTCAGGAGGCTGAGGCATGAGGGTCATCAGTTCAAGGGGGAACAGACTGAGTTATAGAACCAGATCGTGTGTGTGTGTGCGTGTGTGTGTGTGTGTGTGTGTGTGTGTGTGTGGGATAGAGAGGGGAAGGGGGGGAAGGACAGAGAATAAATACCTAGACACATCATACTTGCCTTGATTTATCAAAGTGCATTCCATAATGTTGGCACAATGAATGCATCTCCATTTTAAAAAATCCTGTGCTGATAATGGATTCAGACAGTGCTCATCACTGCATGCTGGAAATTGTTGGAGGTTTGGAGATCTAGCTCAGTGGTAGAGTGCTTATCTAGCATGTGTGAGACCATCTGAGTACTGGGTACTATCCAAGTACTGTGAAATGATGGTGGTGGTGGAGGTAGTGATAATGATAATGTTGATGATGACAGTGATGATGGTGGTGGTGGCGGTGATGATGATGATGATGATTAAAACCATTGGGAAAATGGAATCCATACAGTATTGCTGAGCTCATTATTATGCAAAAGGAATGTGTGTATTGCTGAACTAAGCACATTTTGCCTACCATGTTGCATGCTAATCACTACAAAAGTGTGTTTATTCACAAGGAGGCCACATAGAAAGAAATGGGAAACCCAGTTCTCAACTCTGCTTCCCAGAAACAGGGCTTTGGGTTATGGATGATCTATGGCATAAGGGAAGGTGATGGGGGGAGGAGTGAGAAGAGTAGAGTAGTTAATGGACTGCACATAGGTGATCAAACTTATGGCACTTCCTGGGCCCCACATTCAGAAACTAGTGGCATGAATGTTCTGAGGGTAGACGTTTGTCCTTTGATATCAGCAGGTCATCCATTGGACACTTTCAGAGGCCCAAGCAAAGGGTTTGGCTGCTTTGAGTCACCAAATTCCTGAAAAAACAAAACAAAATAAAAAACCAGCTCAGGCAAACATTACCACCATGACTATCTGTCAGAAGTGTTGTCTGCAGCAGAGTAATGGGAGAACATTGCTTTTAGCCTCACGACGCTACAGTTGGTGACGAGAGCTAGCAGTGATAAAGGCTTAGTCAGCATCTTCCTTGGTCTCTCGAGTCCTCCCAGTGGGAGATCTGGCTAACTGTCTAACCAGTGACTGAGCTTAGACTCACTGATTGGATGCCACATTTGTACTGATATAGTTCAATAGGAAGTACATGCCTTACCCATATAGTAGTATTGCCAAAATTGGCAGCTTGAATCACATGACAGAGAGCACACAAGTCTATGAGGACGCTCTCCAAAGCAACCAGTTTGTGCTCTTCCAGAATTACCGAAGAGAAAAACAGGTAGGAAGATGTTACAGGATCTGCATTCGTAGTCTAGAATTAATGACGTAGAATCTGGATTCAAAGAAACCATTGCCGTGACAGTTAAATGCATTGTAGAGTCCTTCATTAGATCCTGACTCAACCAACCAACCAACCAACCAACCAACCACATGAGGTAGAGCTATCCAAATGTCTATCCGGTGATGAACTAATGACATGTGGCATATCCATCAGATACTAGTTAGTGAGTAGTAGAAATGAAGGGTAGGTGATCTAGTTCAGTTGGTCAAATATATATATATATAAAGCCATTTGGTCCATCTCTGCCCCAGGTAATGCCAGGCATGGTGGTACATACCTGTTATGCCAGCACTTGGAGGGTAGAGGCAGATAGAGTTCAAGGTCATCCTTGGCTATTTAGCAATTCAGAGCTTGAGATCCTCTTTTTCTCAAGAAAAAAAAAAAGCAGAGGCAGAAGTAATGATGAATAACAGACAACTGCCTAAAACATGGGAAGCCCTGAAACCACGCCAGGAACCCCAAATGTGTGATTCATGCATGTACAATGTCCAGAACAAGAGAGTCCACAATGATTGAGAGTAGATTTGTTGGTGCCAAGTGCCAGTAAGAAGAGAGTCCAATACAGAATTTCTTCCTGGAGTTATGAAATGTCTTGGTTGTAGACCTTGTGAATATACTAGAAGCATGAATTATATACTTGAAGAGGGAAAATTTTATATCTGAGCTATATGGTTTTGTTTAGTTTCAGCATTGTAGGCCTGGGGGGGGGGGGGTTGTTGGTTCAGTGTATAAAGTGCTTACTAGTGTAAACATGAGGTTCAGATTCTCTAGCGTCTACAAGCCAGGCATGGTGGCATGCATCTGCAGCCCAGCACTGGGGGGATAGAAGCAGGGGGGTCCTGGGGTCTCACTGTCCAGCAAGCCTAGTGGAAATGGTAAGCCTCAGGTTCAGTGAGAGACCTTGTCTCAGAAAATAGGGTAGAAGCTGGAGCCGTGGCTCAGTCAGCAAAGTGCCTTCCTTGAAAACATGAGGCCCCGAGTTTAGCTCCCAGCACACACAACCATCCACAGCCCAATGAAGTGGGAATGGAGACAGTTGGATTTTCAGAGCTGACTGGCCAGTCATTCTTGCCAACCGTTGAGTGAGAGGCTCTGTTTTAAAAAAAGATAAGGTAGAGAGAGATCGAGGATGGCAACCGTGACTATCTCTGGCCTCCATAAGCAAACGTGTACATTTTTGTCTTATGTGCACATGTGCACACACACACACAAACAAATCAAAATTAAAATTTATAAAGTGGAGGGTGACAGAGGAAGACACTTGAAGTCGACCTCTGGCCTGCACATGGGCACTCATAGGTAAAACACACCTGCACCCACATGTCCACACATGTGTATACCATACACATTTGAATACACAAATCACTGTAAAAGATGCAAATTAAGTATGACTGTTGAAGAAATTTGAATTGTGTGTTAAGTATTTTCTTTCAATATTAAATGCCTTGGGTTTGATAACGATACTATAGAGATATTTAGGAGATATTTAAGGAACTATTTAGGGAGAAAGTATCATATTTATATCAATGTCAAGTGGATCAGAAAAATGTATAGGGAGAAGGCAAACTTGATGATATTTTGACAACTGACTCATTATATTTTTCTTTTCATTCCTTTTATACCTTGAATTATCTTAAAATAGGGATGTGAGACCACTTAAATATCCATTACAAAGCATATAGGAGAAGAAACATTCTTGTGTATTGGCACAAAGAAACTCAGAAAGTCGAAGCTGTCCTTCTTCTGAGGACTTAAAATGGAGAGTGACCTGTTTGTTTCCCATCTTAAACTCACTTGGTCCCATCAGCATCAGAGAGGGAAAGTCAGGCAGTCTTTCAAGAAGGCCATTCTGTGCTTATGCTTCAAAGTAAAGTAGATGCCCCAAGCTCATTGGTGACTCCATAGCGTTGACTGAGTGACACTTAAAATTTCCCAGGAGTAGAATGCTTGCCTAGCATGCATGAGGCTATGGTTAATCTGCAGCACCCTTACCAACCAACCAACCAACCAACCAACAAAACTTCACAGAATGCTAATACTGAATTTGTTGGGGAACTCAAAGGCTGATGAGCTGGTTGGGGTTAATGATAGAGGATCAATGTATGGGCTTGAGTGTCTTATGGGGATGGAGGAAGTCAAATGGTCCATGTTTGAAACTCAAGACTTAACAGATGAATACATACACAAGAACAAGGCAAGCCAATGCATTAATCCCATTTCAGACTAAATAGCAAGCTGGAACCACGGGACGCCTTTATCCAGGTGCTCTTGACTAGTAGGCAGAAAAAAAGTGACCTATTCCCTGTCTCCCACTTCCTCACATTGACTCTATTCTCCTGAAACTCTCACCTGCCTGGCTCGTTCGTTCCTTCCTTCCTTCCTTCCTTCCTTCCTTCCTCCCTCCCTCCCTCCCTCCCCTCCTCCTCCTCCTCCTCCTTTTTTTTCATGATTTTTCCCTAATATTTTCAGAGAAATCCTTCTAAGGCTCAACCAACTGGTGTTAACTTTTTGGACAGGGATTCAGGGGAGCAGAGATTGTGGGTGTTGGAGACGGTAGAGACGGTAAAGCAGCAAGAACATAATGGGGTTCTATTACGCTAAGTGGGAAAAGCAGAGACGATGGATTTCTGGTTCACCCCTGACCACGGGTGCCTTCTGTTTTTAAAATAGACGAGCTTCATCCTCCCTAGAGCAGGGGCCAAAGATGGGAACTCAGAATGAGAAGTCCCAACTGGGGAAATGAAACAGCAAGAGCTTGGGTTTGAAAAATACCGACTGTTTCTTTTTTTAAGTTAATATTCCAAATTTCTTATGAAAGTCAACTTAAGACATCCAGGACACAGGAAACAAGGCAAGAGGCCACAGCCAGCTGCCTCAGAGGACTCGGGACACTTTCTTAATAACATCCAGATGGTTCCACAGAAATTGTTAACATCTTGGGAAAAAAAATCAGCTGCAGAAGAAATGAGATTCAAGTGGTTTAAGGAAGGACACAGCCTGGGGGAGATCCCCAGGGACTGAGAGTGGATCTGAAATACAACCCGCTGTGTTGGGATGACTGCTTCCTATAGCAGTGAGGCAAGAAGGGTGCAGACACAACCAGCTGGTCCCAGAGCCTTCTAGCTGGTACGGTGGCCCTGTGGAGCCAATTTTCTGCTGAGGTTCCATTCACTAGTTGGGGTTCGCAGGAACTTTTTAAGGCTACCTTATGTTCACTGGTCTAGCTTTAGAGAGAACTAGTTACTACTTCCCAGTCTGCTATTTCTGCGAGGTTCCATGGACACAGAGTTCAGAGTCAGAGTTCGGTTTTAAGCATGTCCGGACTTACTTCATCTTGTTTAAAAAAGAAAAAAAAAATACTACCTATGGTGTATTTGTAAAATATATTAATATTTTATTAATATTATAATTATAATATATTATAATAATATATAATAATTATATTAATATTAATAAAATATTAATATATTTTACAAATAGTGCATGATGATAAACTCCACAGCATTTAAATTAGTGAATGTCTAGAGGTTGACACCGGCTAGCATTGTTTTCACTCAAATGGTTCTTAAGTTTATTGTTCATCAAAGCTTTGCTGCATTTGAAAACAACCTGCTCCTTAGATTTTCTCATTTCCTAAGGATTTCTTAGACATGAGTTCCTTGGAGCCAAATAAATTTGGAAGGGAAATTTAAAAATTCTTCCTGGCTCAGTGGTTGAGTGCGTCCTAGAATTTGTGAGAACCTGGGTCCTATCTTCAGCATCCCACATTACAATTAAAATCAAAGTATTTCCATAATTTTGTTGGAGAAAGCAGAGTGTCTTTACAAAGGGTAAGGAGCCTTTGTAAAATGTTGGCATCAAGTGGAGAAGAGCCAGGAACTCTTGAGAGGGAAGGAGGATATGGTGGTCTCACCACAGGCCTGAATTTCTGTGGTGTCTCTTCCTCTCTTCCTGGAGCTTTCCCACAGGAAGAGGAAATGAGTTGCCTGTGGAATGTAACTGTGTGCACGCAATTCCCTTTGTTCCAACCAAAAATGGACTTGAAGGAAGTAGAGTCCACAGATTCACCTCTTTGTCAACCTTCAGCAAACCTAGGATTGTGTCATTCCCTGATGACATGCCTCTCGCCCTGATGAAAAGGCCTCTTCCAAACCCTCAAGAGACAGCTTCTGCTCGCCTTCCACCTATTGCTTCTACCCTAACAGAGCCCGACCCTTGTGTAAGAGCAGATTAGTGCCTCTGAGGACAAGCTGGTGGCCGGCCTTGCAGTTTCCAGGTTCTAAATCAGGAAGCACACAGAAGCGGAGGAGGAACAGAACGGATGTGTACTTCTTGGAAGTTTTAGGCAAAAGGCTTGAATTTTTTTTTTTTTTTTTTAATTGATGTGTAAGGGGACAGGGAGGGCACCTAATGCAGGAACCAGAATTTTGTCCAGTGAACAGGAGAGTCTGCCCTGGCTGATTCTTAACCAGGTAAAGTCATCAGGAACTGTTTCTTTCCTTTGGGAGATTGTGGACATTTAAGCTCTGGCTTTTTGAGATTCTGCTGAGCCACTCTGGTGGAATTCAGTGACTCCTTCCTTCCTTCTTAAGCTGAAATCTGGGGAATTACTATTCCAAATGGACACAGAGTCCTGCCAAGTGTATAGGAAACTGCAATGACAGTGTGTGTTCCCACCACGAGGGAGAGCAGAAGCTGAGTCCCCTGCGATTCCCAAGCATGTCTATTTTTATTTTAAGAAGCTCTGTGTTTTCATTCAACTTTGTGAACCAAGGAACCCACATGGAACACTCACCAACTCCAATAAACACAAAGCATGCTGCTGGTCAGTGGTATACTGAAATAGCCACAGATTCATGGGTGAGTCAGAAAGAATTGCAGACATTGGATTTTGAAGACCTGTGAGAATTCATCGGCTCATTTCTAATGGGTGCCTCCTAGTACACAGCAGAGGACACTATCAGTCATTAAATTGGTGTGCATCACAGTCCCCTCTGCACCCCAGTATCCCCACACCCCTGTGCTGGGAAGTAAGTCTAGGGCTTCCTATATGCTAAACAAGGGCTCTACAATTGAGTTTCACCCTCAGCCCCAGATATGATCTTTGATAAAGTATAGCTCATCATTTAGGCCTGGACATGAGGCTCATTTGGCAAAGTGCTTGCCACACAAGCATGAAGATCTGTATTTAGTCCCCAGCACCCATTGAAAAGGCTGGGCATGCCTGTGTACCCTGTGCTGGGGAGGCAGACACAGTGGGTCCCTGGGGCTTGCTGGCCAGCCAGTCTTGCAGGGTCTGTGAATTCCAAGTCTAGTGAGAGAATCTGTCTCCAAGAATAAGGTAAAGAATAATAGAGGGGATACTGGACATCGATTCTGTCTCCACATACACAGACACACATGTACCAGTGTAGATACACGCACACATGTAAAAGTATAAACTGTCATTTACTACGTTCTAAGATAGCTGCTCTAAGATACACAGCTTGTATTAATATGTAAAAATATAAGTACATATACTTGATATGGAATGCAAGATTTAACAGGTGGTATGGGGAAGAGCAAGAGACTCAGAAGTCCCTATGCATAAAACAGGTGGATTTTCATGGGCAATTTTCATTAAGCATTCTTGAAAATACACGTTCTTGGTAACTCTTTGAAATGATCTTGTTCGTATTTTTATTTACTGACAGAACTTCCTACTTCCTCCTTTAGCTTCGCCCCTTCCCCCTCCTCTTGGTGATTGTTTATCTTGATTCTGTATCTCCAGAACCGTAATAGTGCCCTAGAAATAGTAGATATTCTAGTAATGGCTTCCTCTCTGCATTCATCCAACAAGTAAGGGATTTGTTCTCTCTCTCTCTCTCTCTCTCTCTCTCTCTCTCTCTCTCGCCTTTCCCCCTAACCCTCATTGCTGGGGGTCAGAGCTAGGGCTGTATGCATGTTAAGCAAGCATTCTCTGCCACTAAGCTTTATCTCCAGCCCTTAGGTTTTTGAGACAAAGTTTCTAAGTGTAGTGTAGGCTAATGTTTATCAACTGTGTAGGCCAGACTGGGCTCGAACTCATGACCCTCCTATGCATACCTACTCCCTCTCACCTGCCATTCTTCTTTAATTTTTTTTTTTTTTTTTTTTTAGAATTTTATTTATTTACTGATTTGGGTATGTTCTGTCAGGGTCTGTTCTCTCTCGCCACCCTGTGGGATCTGGGGATCAACCTCAGATAGCAAGTGTCTCTATCCTCTGAGCTACCTTGCCAGCCCTACAGCTGTTTTTTTGTTTTTAAAATGTCACTTATGAAAAAAGACATTGCACATATTCATGTAGGTGACTAGGTTTTCCATTGTTGCTGCTTCTTCCGACTGAAGCCGCACGTTAACTGGGCCATGTGCAACATTATTCATTTTTAAAATATTTGTCTGCTCCCTACCAGGAGCACTTTCTCAAGTGAAAAAATGCTGTATCCACGGATCTTACATTCCAGTGGAGAGGGACAGACTGGAAAATGGAAGTGTGCTGTCTGTCGAGTGGAGTAAAGTACTAGGACGCAAGCCAGGGTAAGGGTACAAGGACGGTTCTGCTAAAGGCAATCTGGAGAGAACTTCAGTGGGGGTGGGGAGCTGTTCTTGCAAGGCTTAGCATAACTCAATGCACAGGGGCATAATTCAGTGCACTACCTAATTGGCCCTGGCATGGAAGTAGAGGTGAAGCCATCGAGCAGGGGGAGGTTGTAGTAGACTGGTCAGAGAGGTGAGCCAAGTGCTTTGACCTTTGATCCTTGAGATGAGACCCTTGAAGCGTTCAGGGCCAAGGCCCCTGGTGAGGACCATTTTAATAATTTATTTATTTTTATTTTATGTGCATCGGTGTTTTACCTGCATAAATATCTGTATGAGAGTGTCAGATCCCCTGGAATTGGACTTACAGTTGTGAGCTGCCATGTGGGTGCTGGTAATTGAACCAAGGTTTTCTGGAAGAGCAGCCAATGCTCTTAGCTGCTGAGCCTTCTCTCTAGCCCCTGATGACAGTTTTAAAAGAATGTGTAGTAATCCAGGGCTAGTGGCAGATTCTAAAAATGCTGTGTAGTCAGGGCCAGTAGGATGTGCTGTGAAGGCAGAAGGCTCTCAGAGTGAGCTTTTCACAGACACCTGGCCCTTTAGTGAGGTAGAGAGAAGGTGAGAGAGGCTTGTGAGCAAGGTAAGAAGAGTAGCTGTTGTGGTGTGTCGGAACTGTGTCAGAGCTGTAGAGAAGAGACCACCTAGGCCAGTGCGTAGATGAGGATGAAGGGCTAGCTTGTGACCTTTGCTGGTAAGGATGACCAGAGCACTAGCCAAGGCCCAAGAAGATAGGGCCAGGTAGGGTCAATGTCAAGTGATACAGATGCTGAACCTGGGTGACCATGGTCCCTCTAGCTGCATGGTTCTCAGGGAAGTCTGCCAGTGGGCTTGGAGATCCCACCTCTGAGCCATCAGTGGAAGCCTTGTTTAATCTGCTGCTTTCCTGCTCATGTATTTTTTTTCTTTATTTTTGTACCCTCTGCTATTTATTGATCAGAGAACTATAAAATCATTTTTTTTCTTTTATAAACAGGGCAGGAGACAACAACATGGAGGTTTAATTTCAGAGTTTAAATATTTGGCTTTTTACTGCTGACCGGCAGGCATGTAGGCAAAGAGACACAAGAGAGCCCCTTCTCACTATTTCTAGGAGAGAGCCCTCAATGTCTAGGAAATGCTAGGCACAGCCTGGGCAGTGCAGGCCCAAGTCCTCTTTGCTGAGGCATTATAAGCACCTTGTAGGGTGGCTTTAAAGGCTAGCTATAGGCTAGAATTGGACAGCCAGCCACTGTCTGCCTGGGAGCAGAGTCTCAGTCCTTCCCAGTTTCTCTCTGTTAACTTTTCTGTGGTTGTCCCCAGGGACCCAGTATAATCAGTTGGTAAATTCCTTTTGCAAGGGACCTAAACCTAATGCCCCACGGGCTTTTCCCATAGCATAAATAGCATGCTATTCCAGTGCATATTGTCTCATTCACAGGAAATAGTGTGTGCATGACATCACATGCCAGTTCTGCTCTATCCCATTGACGTTTATTACGGACCCTTTGTGGGAATGGCATGGTTCCTGTCCCACATAGTTAGTGTATTCCTATCTATTATGTTCAGGATTCTAGAGCCCGTGTCAGCGTGGGAAGAGCAGAGGGGGAAATTCCAGGATGTCGTACTGTCTTCAATGTCAGTGTTTTAGCAAAACTTCTCTAAATAATTCCTGGGCTCCTTGACATCTGTGACAAAGCAGGATGCTCTTCCGACCTGTGCTGTCTGCAGAGGGTGGAATGACAAGCTAATCTTTAGAAAGTTAAAGGCATCTGTAAGGTCTGTGTTATAGAGAACCAGCAGTCATCCTCCCCCCCCCCGCCCCCCAAGGATCTGTCCTTCAATTCTGGCATAGTAACAGGGCCTCCATGCTAATCTGGTCCTGTAGCCACCTGGCATTAAGATTACACTTTCCAGTTTCTCTAGCCGATGGCTAGGCTGAGACTGGTTTCTGACCAATTTGAGCAGTGAACTTACCTAGCAGCAGCCCCCTCTGAAGAGACCTCGGGGGATGTACTTTGCTCCTCTGCTGTCCTGGTGTCTGAAATATAAACACACCATTTCAGCTGAGTTCATGAATGGTGGAATACTGTTACCGGGGCCTTTGATACAAGAAGGAAAAGAACATTTACTCATTTTGCTTCATTTGAGGGTTACAACTCTTCACAGGTGATGACCCTCATCCCAGCCAACACAGCTGGTTAATTTCCCCCTCAGGGTAAATAATTCAGTATTCTATATTGTCATTCTTGGCTGCCAGGAGCATTGCCCCCATCCCTGCTCACAAGCCCCAGAACTTTAAGTTGTCCCAAGATCCTGTAGCTTCTTCAAGGGAGCCTGTTGTAGTCTGTGTCAAGTGAAGGGTCTTTCAATTGCCAGTGTGACCTGAACCCACAAGTTCCCTTCACCCCAGGGACTCATCCCCACACACACCATTGTCCTCCACACTTGTGTTTCTGTCTCTTGGAGACTAGATAGAGATGAATAGTTGCAAGTCTCTTAATGGCAGCTGAGGGAGGTTCTATCCCCTCCTCAAGGCTTTGTGCCACTACAGAAGTAAAGCAGATAGAAGATTCCAACAGTGCAGAGCCCAGCTTCCAGGATGTCTGCTGGAAGATCTTCCTGTATGTAGAGCCCCCCCCCAAAATGCATTCCATTCATTCAACATTTATCATCCATAGAAAATCTCACCGTGTCATATATGATAATATGCTACATATTATAATAAATTTTGTTGTGTTGTGTGTGGTTCAGTGATAGAGAAGTTGCCTAGCATTTACAAAACCATGGGTTTGATATCTAGCACCACAAAGGTATATTTTACATTGTCCTTGAAACAAGGTCTTGCTACAGGCCTAGAACTTGCTATGTAAACCAGGTAGGCCCTGAACTTACAAAGACCCTTCTTCAATCTCTAGTTCTGGGATTATGGGTGAGTATGGCCACACTCTGTTGCTTTTTAATTTTAATTATATTTGTAACTATCTTTCTAAAATGGTATAAATGTGCTGGCTGTGCTGTTATCTGAGTGCATAGTATTCCATTGTATAATAGATGTACCAAAATTTATTTAATCCGTTTCCTGTCGGTAGACGTTTGCTTGCAGTTTTGTTGTTAGAAACGCCACAACAGATGCATCGTACACTCCAGGCAGCTGCCAGGGCACATGTAGGAGGCAGTCACAGAGTTGTATTTGTTAGTATATAAGCTTCTAAGTATGCAAGCGGTCCCTTCTACGTTTCCTCCCCAGGCAGTACAGCCAAAGCTGCTTTTAACTCAGATTTCCCGTGTGGACCACAGCGAGACATTACCTTTGTTTCTTGCTCACGTATCTTTTAGTTATTTGAGTTTCTGTTCTGGATGAATGGGACACTGTCACCTTTCCAGAGACAAATGAGAAGGAGGTAGGTGGTCAGTTTCAGTGGCTTTATGTTATCTGTGAATTTTGGGTAAAACTTCTGTCTTGTTGCATAGACTGTCATGGTTCTTGTCAGCTAAGCTATGGGATGGAGAGTAAGGTATCTTGAGAAATGAAGGAGTTGCTGCTCAGGCTCTTTGAAGGATGAAGCATCAGGAATATCACAAGAGAGTAACAGACCATTCTTCTAGACACCTCACGGAGATCAGGGAGAGTGCCAGACATGGAGAAAGTAAAAAAGTAAAGACCTACTCAAAACCTGTGCTTTCTACCCTCTTAGCTCTGCATTCTTGAAAAAAAAAAAAAAGGCTGCAGGCCATGCCTGGGGGAGCAGTGTAAGTGATGGACGGGTTTCCCACACCATTGCTAAGGCCTCGCAGCTGCTGGGTCACTGCATGGAAGGAAACAAGAATCTGTGTCTGAAGTCTGTCTTTGTTGTCTTCTTTGCATCTGCTCTGCTGCCTTTCTTGTGCTTCCTAGACTCCTGCCTGCTGCCTGTTAGATCATAAGAGGAGCCCTTTTGTATCAGAGGAGGCTCAGGAAAGTGGCATGTTGTCAGCAGTGGGGCAAGGGCTGTCTGGGAGCCCTGGCTCCAGCCTCACTCAGGTGACAGGCTCTGCCAGGCTCTCCTGGAACATCTGTCTTGGAAGTAGGTAGCACCCTCTCCTGGGCTCAATCCAAATGTTTTTCTGTGTGTCCTGAAGCCATCTAGGATAATAAGCTGCATCTGTCTTTCTACCGAAAGCCTGCCCCATCACTGCCCCCTTCTGGCCCCTTCTATGTTTTATTGGAATGCCTCACCAGACTGTTGGTAAAACCAACGCAGGAGACTTTAAGGAAGATCTGTATGGAATCAAGAACTTATTTGAATACTGTGTTGGAGACACAGGACAAGGCTGCGATGATTTAAAAAAAAAAATGCAATCTTATCAGTATAGTAGGAAACAGGAAGAAGAAATGACCAAATTGTACATCAAATGCGGTTTTAAGCAATTATTGTCAAGGCAGGGGCTGTGGGGAATCTATATCTCAAAGATCCTAGGGCACGGCCCATCGCCTAGAAGTCTTCTCAAGTGGCAGACTTTGGAAAGGAGTTGCCGAAGGAATGCAGGTGTGTACTCACCCCTGAGAAGTCTCTGAAAAGGGATGAACTAGAAGGTTCTTGTATGGAGCCAGTTCGCAGAAACTACACAGCTTCAGTCTTTCGGATTTCCTTCAGACTCCAGCCATCCCCCGTGTTCTTCCTTTCACCTACCAGGCATTTGTTCTTAATGACATTTACAGAAAGGAAGACTTAATATCTCATCGCTTCTCCTCGATACTCCAGTCTCTGTTTCATCAAAACATTTCCTGTAATGGGCATACCAACACCTGCTTTATCTAACCCTGTCTGTTTCTAAGGACTGTGGGCACTTGCTCATTAAAGAAGACGACTGCAAAACAGAAATGTCTTCTGAGAGCTAAGCAGGGCTTGAGTATCGTGATGCTCCTGCCATCTAAGGCAGGGGACCAAAGTGTGGTCCAAGTGTCATTAGTTTCTCATATCTGCCCCTCCTTACAGAGTTGCCTCAGAATGGTGAAGTAACTTGTCAAAGGCCTCATTGCTAGTGCTTGATAGGATCAGGACAGTGGAGCATCCCCTGTGGTTTCCCCCCTCCCCAACCCCCACCCCCCACCCCACCCGGGTAGCCCTAAGACCTTCAGATTCTCCTATGGGCCTCTGAACATGTATTCTCCTGCCTCAAAGAGGAACCCCCTGGCTAGGGCAGGCTCAAGAGGAAGGGCAGGATCTCACTAGGATTTCGTCAGAGGTATAGGCTGGGAACACTCTTAGTCCTAAAGGTATGACAGTGTCTGCCTGAGGCAAACCCAAAAGGAGTCATGCCAAGGTTCAGGAGTGACTTGCTGGTGGATCTGGAACATAAGCTTGTATCATAAATTCCACAGTGATCTTCAGGAGTGGGGGTTCACAGACAAGATGAAAGGAGCTGCTGATTTGGTATAGGAGGCTGCTTAGGAAGCCTTTCCCTCCCAATTCAAAAGAAAGGGGCACAGGGAGTGTGAGGCTTTGGAAACTGCACATCTTGCTTCTAACTCTTGCTTGGCCACCTATAGTTACTTACCTGTCTGGGCCTGGGCACACTGCAAAGTATTGCAGGGGAGCACCTGGCTGGGTCAGCAATGCTAGTTGCGGTGGGGGAGGGGGGGATGGGTTGGGGGCGCCTATGGTGGGTAATAACACCACCAACCACAAGGTCCAGCTGGACTAGGGCTGCAGGGGGTGTTTATAAAGGCGCCAGGGAATCGCTTCCTGCAGCATGTGAGCATGAAATCCATAGTCCTAAGCTGAACCCAAATGTGGACGGACAAACACCTGGCACCAAATAGAATTTCCTCTCACAGCTCATTGCTGCCCGAGGCAGCCCCTAATTTCCAGAGCCCTTCTCCTCCACTGACACGTAATTGTCAGATTGTTTTATGAGCGCAGCTTCCTGCCCCCTTCCGGCCTGCGTCCCAAATGTGCTCCTCCCTTCTCCTCGCCCTTAATCACGGCTTTCCTGCCCGCAGCCCCAGGCCGGCGATTTCTTAAATCACTCGCAATTGGCTTCCAGCGCCCCGGGTGGGCTCCGGCTGCCAACATCCTGACCCCCAGGTCCCAGCATCTATTTGATGCCTCCTCCCCCTTTCCAGGCTGCCCCCTCCCTCCCTCCCCTGCCGCTGTTGCACCTAAAGCCAGGAAAAGATTGGGACTTGGGTTCGAGCTCTGCTATCCCTCCCTCTCTCTCCCCCCCCCTCCTTGAAAAGCCGATTCTCAGGAGGAAGTGCTAAATTCTAATGTTTTGAGTTTAATTTTACCTATTTGAGGAATTTCCGAGGAAGCTGCGTGTGGCTTTTTATTCTTTAACTATACTTTTTTTATTACTAGAGAAATTCACAATCACAGTAAAAATTTCAAACAAGATCGTTTCCAGATGGAAACCACAGTAACAGCATTTTGTGTATTATTCCAGGAAGTTCCTGTGAGCAGACCAGCATACCCTTGTAGCATCTTCTTTTTTTTTAAAGACTGGATCTCGATATACCGACAAAGCTGACCTCCAGTTCACAGAGCCTCCACCTCCCAAGTGCAGTGTAAAGACCTGCACCATCACACCAACTTTTTTTTTTCTTTTTTACACCAATAGGAACATCCTTCTAGACATCTTTTTCTACAGCTTGCTGTTTTTCCTTTAGCACATCCGAGAAGTTGCCATTTTGATTTTAGATTTATGTAAAAATTGGTCTTTAGTATTTTATTGTATGAATATACTAATGTATTTAAATCAACTCCCTCTTAATAAAAATGTCATGTTTGCTTTATTGTAAACAATGCTCATAGTGACTGAAGTTTATTTTTAAATCTTCATTTTGTTTCTTTGTTTTCATGCCTGTTTTTGTGAGACAGGGTTTCTCTGTGTAGCCCTGGCTGTCCTGGAACTCACTCTGTAGACCAGGCTGGCCTCGCACTCATAGAGATCCGCCTGCCTCTGCCTCCCGAGTGCTGGGACACCACCTGGCAAGTCCTGCATTTTTATGATAGCTTCCTTTCTAAAAGCACCTGGATAATGATAAATTTGAGAGATAGTAAGTAGTGTCTCAAAGGTTACCCCAGTCAGACTCCAGTAGTTATGTGCAGAAGTGCCTGGCCGCTGGCCCCATCACAAATGAATGCACCACCTAACCTTTAGATCTGCCAGCCTTACGACAGCTTTAATAATTAAATTAATATTTCCTTAGGGTGGGCAGAGGGGCAGCAGGCCGGGTGGTAACTAGAATACCAGCTGCCTTGGGGGTCCAGCCTTCCTAAATAATAATGACTTTTTCCTAAGAATTTCCTGTACATTGTAATTATTTAAATTATTATTTTGTCTACATCTTCTTGACTTGAAAATCTGTTTCTATAAAGAAAAAAATAATCCCTTTGTGTCTTAGGTTCTGTCATCGCTTCTGAACTTAATCCATTGTCATTGGCTTTTGTGAATTTCTCTTCTCATAACAATTTAAAAATAGAAACGAGGGATATAGCTTTGGTTATTGAGTATTTCACTAACGTGTAGGGCTCTGGGCTTGATCCCCAGCACCACTGAAACAAACAAATAGAAACTTTCTATTTAAATAATTTAATTGTTTTTTTCTGATGCTTAGAAGATCAAACTCAAGGCCTCTCGAATGCTGGTCAAGCCATCTACACCGCCCCACACTCACGAACCCGCCCCACCCCCCCCCCCCACTCACGACCCCCCCCCCCCCACCCACGAATTCCCCCCCCCGCCCCCTACGAACCCCCCTGCACCACACTCATGAAACCCCCGCCACACTCACACCCCGCCCCCGCACCACACTCACGAACCCCCCCGCCCCCCGCACCACACTCACGGACCCCCACCACCACCCCCGCACCACACTCACGGACCCCCACCTTCCACATTTAGATTTGCCTACAGTCCCATCTATAAGCTAAGTTTTTCTTTTCGGTCATTCATTTAAAGATTTTTTTTTTTAAACATTTAAATCCTGAATCTGTCTGGCCTGGTGGCACACATCTGTAATCCCAGTATTTGAGAGGGACATGCAAGAAGATTATGAATTTGAAGCCAGTCCACCCTGCATAGTGAGCTCCAGGCCAGGCTGGGCTGCACAGTGAGGCCCAGTCTCAAAAGTTCTAAATAAGTAGTTATAATTATTGTTACCATTATTATTTGGTGGCTCAGAGTCTCTGTGTAGTTCTGACTGGCCTGGAACTTGCTATATTGACCAGAGAAGATTTGAACTCACAGAGCTCCACCTGTCTCCATTTTCTAAGTGCTGGCATTAAAGGCATTGGCCACCATACCTGGAAATAAATTTTAAGGAAAAATAAATCACACAGTGGAAGTGAAACTTTTTGTCCTGTGTTTCTAATCAGTAGCTTGTATAGTATTCACTAACTATCATGCATTCTAAGTACTTCTAGAAATAAGATGTCTTAATATAAGAAAAACACTTACTAGTTCATAACTGTAGCTTTACTAACATGTGAGGCCTTTTAGAGAGCGAGGAATCTAATCTTTAACCAACTTAAGGATGGTAAGATTCGTATTCCATAAAGAACTAGTTAGTTGCTAGTTTTTGACTATTTGTAAAATGAAGGGATCCTAAGATGAGTTCCTAGAGGCCATGCTTTTCAGTCACACATTCATTCATTCATTCATTCATTCAGTTCATGATCTTACATTTGGGAGCTTCTAGAGTCACAGAAAAAGCTGCTATAATTTTGTCCTCTGAAAACACAATTTCATAGGGAAATGTCAGCTCATTAATTTGTGTATGTGTGTGTGTGTGTGTGTGTGTGTGTGTGTGTGTGCATCCCTAGTATTTTTTCTTAGATTTGTTCTACACAAAAGACAACAGATGTATTGGATCAAGGCCTATGCTGGTCAGTTTTTTGTCAATTTGACACAAATTACAGTCACCTAGAAAGAGGGACCCTCAACCAAGGAACTGCCATCATCAGTTAGCCTGTGGGGATATCTTCGGGGCATTTCCTAGATGAAAACGATTAGTGTAGGGAGAGGTCCAGGTAAGTAAGCAGGCTGAGCAAGCCAGGGGAGCAGGCCACTAAGCAGCACTCTTCATGGCGTCTGCTCCTTCTACCTGAGTTTCCCTGGATGATGTGACCGGGAGGAGGAAATAGACTTTCCTCCCCAAGTTGGTTTTGGTCAGTGTTTTATCACAGCAACAGAGAGACCAACCAGCACAGGGTCTATCCTCACAACCTCATCTGAACCTTTTAAGGACCCAGTAACCCATTACAGTCACACTCTCTGGTCTTGGAGGTTAGAGCATTAAAGAGTCTGTAAGAACAGTGATCTAGAGCAAAGCTGAGCACCTGCTTGGTTTAGTCCCTGAGGCCTGAGCCGGACATCCTTTTCCAATCAGCCTGGCTTGTGCAGAAAGAGCTTTTGTCTTCGTGGCTGCGTTTTGGCCTCCGGGAAGGCTGATGCCCAAGCTGCCCCAGTTACCATGTGATCTGAAGTAAATGTGTATTAGTAGAAGAAGCCTTTATGACAAGCGTGATTGCACCCACAGCCTTCAAAAATAAGAATAAACAGTTGAACAAATCCCAACACCCTCTGATTTTCAGACTTCTTATAAAGAATGCTGTCTTGGAGAGATGGCTCAGTGGTTAAGAGCACTGGCTGCTCTTCCAGAGGACCTGGGTCCAATTCCCAGCATTCACATGGCTGCTCACAACTGTCTATAACTCCAGGTCCAGGGGATCCCATGTCCTATTCCGGCCTCCTGGGACACCAAGCAGAGACATGGTTATATATGCCAACATAAATATAGGCAAAACGGTCATACACATAAAATAAAAACAAGTAAATCTCTCGGGCTGGTAAGATGGCTTAGCAATTAAGGTGACCTGAATTCAATCCCTGGGACCCACATGGCAGGAGACTCCTTGTATCATCCTCCGACTTCCACACATGCTCAGTATTACACATGTTCCATGGTACACATGTATGTACGCACAGATAAATATTTTAAAGACTTTTAGAAGAATAAATGTTTTGGGTCGAGGCTTTGGCTCATTGGTGGAAAACTTGCCTCACGTGTGTGAGACCTTGGATTGGATATCCAGCAAAGCGTGAGCGCGCGCGCACACACATATACACACACTTAAATAAAGATACTAGGAAGCTACTGAAACCTTTCCAGCCTCTACAGCCTACAGGGATCGTGAGCCCAGACCTCATCTAAAATCCTTCTGAGTACTTTTAACCTTCTTGGGGGAAGCTTCAAGTGCTTGTTATGTGGAGCTAGGCATTCAGCCTTCATTTTTTCCTGGAATCATTCCACAAACTCCCCAAAGCAGCCTCAGTTTCCCCCATGGAAGATCTGATAAGTGAAATTGTATTTTTTTTCCCTCTGAGTGAACCGGAACACACTAAGGCACACCTAGTTTATATCCAGAGTATACCAACAGCGTTTGATTTTGTCTATTGTTTCTTCATGTTCAAGGATGACTTTTATCTTTTAAAACCATAAAAGGATGTAAGAACAGCATCCATCACTCTGCCTCCTAAATGAGGGCTCTAACAGCCTCACTCCTTCATCAGATGCCATTTTAATTAGGCTACTTTCCAAGGAAACCTTTTCCATCTTGCAAAGGGGAGAAATGGCTTTTAAAGGGGGCCTGGGAAAGGAGGCAGGTGCCACTGCACAGCAGATAAGAAACACTGTTTGGATGCATTTTTTAAAAGCCTGAATCCTTCTGCCCATACCAGCTGTGTGACTTTAGGCCAGTTGTCTTGTCAACCCTTATGCTTCCATTCCCTCATCCAAGAGAAGCTGGCAGAAACTGGTAGTCAGGGCACACATTTGTCATGAGACTTCAGTACTCATGGTGGGCCAGCGCTTGGCTCTGAGTGTAGCATGTGAGAAACGCCAGGGTGCCCAGTGCCTTCTGTGGCTGATGCTGGGTTTTATTTTGCTGGATGTCACATACTGGGCTCCAGATCTTTCAGAGTTACATTTCTAAAGCTTTCATATTTGCATAATTTTAGGATTAAAGAAAAGTTGCAAAAAAATATGTTACAGGGGGTATTGTGGTTGTTGATTTTGATACAGTGTTTCAAGTATCTCAAGCTGTCCTTGAACTCAGTAAGTAGCTGAGGGAAACCTAGAACTTCTCTTCCTTTTGCTTCTGCCCCCTGAGTGCTAGGAAAACAGGCATGCACCACCACACCTTGTCTATGTGGTGCCAGGGATCGAATCCGGGTTCATGCATGCTAATCATGGGCTGTACCATCTGGGTCACATCTCTGTCCCTTACAAAGGGGCTTCATATCCCTTTCATCCAAACTTAGTGGATAACATATTATCATGGCATAGTCATAAGATCGCAGAAACTGAGACACAGGCTCAAGAATCTAGTCCAGGGAACCAGCTTGCCTTTTGACAACTCCCTGACTGCTCTGGTCTGAGAGTAGGCCAGTCTTCCCTTGTTTTTTATAACCTTATCATGGCAAGCTCTGGAATCTCCAGATGATGTAGAGAATCTGTGCTTGTCCCATAGTCTAGAGCTTTCTGTTTCAAAGACTTCTGACCCTGAAAACTAACAAAGCCAACAGTGATAAATGTTGAACCTCCTTGCAGCTCTGTGGTGTGTGTGTGCCAGCTGCATGCTTATCTCATAAGTAATAGTGTAAGGCTCTGAGAGGGCAGGTACCTTCCCCTCTGAGGGAGGAAGAGCCTCTCACATGAACCTGTTTGCAGATGAAATCTGTCAATGGAGGTAGAATAGGAGTATGAGTCGAGAACAGGCATTCTTAGAAGAAACATATATGGGGTCAGCAAGGGGGCTTTTGGTTCTTGTGTTTAGAGGCCATTGCAACCTTCACCTGGATGAGCATCTTGGTCCCTATTGGGTAGCCCTACAAGGGCCAGGGCAGGGAATTCATCTCTAAATGAAGAAGGAAGTCTTCTGGGAAGACAGATCCATAGCCACACATGTGAATACCTTCCAGGGCTTTAGACTTTTCCATTCATGGTCAAGTTCAGGCAGCCTCAAAGCAAAGGACATCTGAGGCTCATTAAATCCAGACATGCATTCTTCCTTAACAAATCACAGTACTTTAGAAAGTTTGTTTATTTAACATAAAGTGCAATTTATAAAATACCGTTTAGCCTCTAGATTGCAGGAGTTTATGTGACTTCATGCCCCTCCCTCTGGATGAGAATAAAGAAAACGAGGAAATGGCAAAACCCATGTAGAGTTCTCCTGCCTTCTCCTGGATGCCTCCCCACTGTTTATAATATCCTTGGGTGAAACTCACATTGTAGGAAGGGGGGGGGCATAGTTCTCTTTAACTGAATTGTTTATATTTCTGGAAGTTGATTAGTTTTGGAAAACCTAACTTCCACCTTAACATTTTGCAGTAAACTTTATTCTTTCCACTTCAAGTTGAGAAGCTGATTTTATTGCCCGTGAATAAGCACTCTTGCAAAGAACTTAGGGGCTGTGGTGCTGAAGACTCTGAAACTGTTTCTTGTGTATTTTGTGCATGGTGATAGGAAGCAGGTTTGAATGTAGTCAGATGTTCCCCAAAGGCTCATATATTTCACATTTGATCTCCATCTGGAGGTGCTGTCTGGAGAGGTTGCTGGAAGAAGTGGTTGCTAGGGACAAGCTTTTGGGGTTGATATCCTGGCCCCACTTCACAGTGGGATGCAAGCTGCTTCTGCTTTCTTGCACACCTATCCAAGATTTGAACTCATGCTTAAAGTAATTTGGGAGAATAATGAAAATTGCCCAGCTCACATTTCTGAGGTAAAGGTCGGAGATCAAGAGCTGTCTTGTAAAGCCATGCTGCCATGTGTCCTGGGAGATGGGTTGGGTTGGGTCTTAGAGTGAGCAGACTTGGCAAATGAGAACCAGAGCTAATGCCAGGGCCAAGTGCAAACATGATCAGCCTGGAGGAAGGGCCTGGCATTGACCAGTATCCCTCACCCCCTCAGCCCAAGGTGCCAAGAAGGCCCCTGACAGAGGCCTCACTTTTCAACTTCCTTCCCAGGAGGCTGGCAGTCTTCCTCTTGGACTGCCTTTTCTTGCATCACGATTAAACCACCCCTCGTGTCAGCGCGCTATCTGTGAGGGCTGTGGAAAAGGCATCACTTTTGGAGTCTATGCCAAGGGAGAGCTGCTGGCTCTACTTCCTTCCCTATTGCCGTGGTTCCTTCCCCTAAATGAGCCTGTTTAATGAGTCAAGAATATTCCATTAACCAAATGAGTACAGCTGCCAACAGAAATGTTCCAAAGAAAACACATGAAAACGTATCTACTTCTCACTGTTTGGATAGGCAGCTTCTTTTTAAAATTGTGCTTCCCAGTTGGTCTCCCTTTGGGTTGTGGAATATTAGAACAAACTTCTGCTGGGAGCCTATGCTCATTCACAGCTCTAATTTTTTTTTTTTTCTTTACACTGCTGTCTGTTCCTTGCCTAAGGCGTTGTCTGGGAAGAGGCAAAGAATTAAAGAAACACACGAACTCTTTGGGGCCATTGGCTTGCAAACATAAACTTTCCATGCAAGTTTAACAACAAAGCTGTTTATTTTAAACTGATCCAGGGGGCCAACTAGGAGGAAGTACTTTCCTGTCCTTTTATGTGACAAATCTCTATCAAGAGAGGTTGCAAACTGAATAAAATGCCAATATATCCGAATGACTGATATCAATCTCTTTTTTGACTTTGGCAAGGACGGAGTCCTCTTGGTTGAAAGCAGATGGCAGGCTGCCCTGATCTGTCTCACAGACCCATCTCAGGTGCCTGGTGGACCAAACTTTGGAGTCTCAGAGAAAGGAATCCAGGCCCAAGTGGTTATAGAACTGAAGTCCCCATTTCTTGCTGTCATCTGAGAATTTCACTTAGCTTCTAGAAGCTTCCAATGAGCTAGAGTTGCCAAGAAAAAGAAAAGAAAATGTTAGTCAGCTTGAAAAAGGGCTCTTAACCTCTGTAAACCTTGAAATCCAAGTTTTTAGGACCATCAAAGGACATCATGCTTGTGGAATGTGTGTGTGTGTGTATGTGTGTAGTGTGTGTGTGTGTGAGTGTGTGTGTGTGTGAGTGTGTGTGTGTGTGTGTGTGTGTGAGAGAGAGAGAGAGAGAGAGAGAGAGAGCGAGAGAGACCACAGTAGTATGTGGGTGCACATGTATATACAGATATGCATGTACATATATATATAGAGAGAGGCCAGATGTTGATATCAGGTGTCTTCCTGACCTCCAGTAAGACAAGGTGTATCTCTGAAGCTGGAGCTCACTAATTATTCAGCTAGGCTGGTTGTCCAGCAAGCCTTAAAGAACCTTGAGCTCCCCCTCCTGACCCCAGCTTGGCTTACAGGTACCCACAAAGGTACCTGTATTTTTTTATGTAGGTCCTAGAGATCTGAAGTCTTCATGATGTAGGACAGGCCCCTCTATTAAGCTATCTTCCCAGTTTCATTTTTGTGGATTTTTGATACAATGTCCCTTTCTGGTAATTATTGGACATATAAAAATTCTCATGGTTTAGTTAATTATTCTATGCTGTTCACATCTTTCTTAAGACTCCCCTGTGGCCAATCCTTGGTGTTGGAAGTAAGTTTTTACCTTAGTGATCAGACCTCTTCAGGCCAATTGCATTGGATATTGTAACATTTTAAAATCCCAGGCCCTGTTACACAAGCTTGGTTCGAAGGTTTTTCTTTTTGGTGGTCCTAGAAAGCAAGCCCAGGACCTCATATATATGCTAGGCATGTGCCCTAACACTATGCTACAAACCTGGCCCTTAATTAAAGAGTTTTGTATACATTTTTAGCCAGTTTACATGTAATCAATAGCATCCATGCTTAGTTCCATCTGGTGAGCTTTGAAGAGGGTAAGCATCTGTGTGCTCACCATGGTCAGTGCACATTTTCCGCTCATGGTCCAGGTCACCCTCGCCCTTCGCTCCTCTTCCTGTCTCGGGCTCTGCTGGTCTGCTTCTGTCACTTGCTTTGTCTTCTCCAGGGCTGTAAACACACAAAGCTCCTCACCTCTATTTTTACACATATACTTTTAAATCCAGTCTCTTTGGCTCAGTGTAGTATTACTGCTTTTTGTGTTTTGTGCATGCTGTTATGGATATTGGTAGTTTGTCCTGTGCTGTTGCCGAGTAGTTTTCTTTTTTTGTTTCTTTGTTTATTTCTCTGATTCTTTGTTTCCTTCCTTTCTTCCCTTCTTTCTTTTCAAGACAGGGTTTCTCTGTGTAGCCCTGGATGTCCTGGAACTCACTCTGTAGATCAGGCTGGTCTCAAACTCAGAGATCCGCTGGTCTCTGCCTCCCGAGTGCTGGGATTAAAAGCATCTGCCACTCATCTCCCAGCTTGCTGTGTAGCTTTCTGTTAGGTGAATATACCATGATTTTTTTTGCATGTTTTATAATAAAGTTGCTAATAAATAAGGGTTTTTTTGTATCCACATTCATGAACAATATTAGTCTTTAGTTTTCTCTCTGTTTTAGCTTTCTTTCTTTCTTCCTTTCTAAAAATTTTTCTATAATGTGTTCTGTATGTGCCCGTGGACAAGTATCATCAAAGGCCAGAAGAGGGCCTCAGGTTGTTTGGGACTGGAGCTATAGATGGTTGTGCACCGCCTGATGTAGGGGATGGAATCAAACTCAGATCCTCCTCTAAAGCAGCAAGTGCCTCTTAGCTACTGAGCCACCTCTTCATCCCCCAGGTTTCATTTCTTATGATGCTTTGCCTTTATTGGGTACAAGAATACTACAGGCCACATGAGTAGAGTGGAGAAGTGTTGGGGGTATTTATTGCTACTTGTGGGTGGTTTTTCTTGGCTGCCTGTTGGGCATTACTGCCCCAGAGGACCAGAGATGTCTTTCCCTGGAGCTTTTCTACAGGCCCAAGGACAGTGTAGAAGCCCCTGGCATTACTCTCAAAGTTTTGTGGCTTCACAGTTATTCTCCATTCCTGTTCAGCACATGGCGTGCCAACAGGGCACAGATGTTCAAACACTATACACGGAAACTCTTAAGCCTTGACCTTGTAAAGAATTTCAGCCACCCTATTGAGTCTGGCTGCTTCTGCTTCTTCAGCACAAAGCAGTGGCCTCAGCCTCCAACTCCGGATGATCTAGCAACTAAAAATGCAGCTTGTTTCTAAAAGCAGAAATGAGGAGAGGGGAATGAGTAGTGGGGGGAGGTGCTAAGACCTCCCGAAAACAAATTAGACTTTGCTGAGAGGGTGGGGGAAGGGAGACACTTCCATTTCCCCCCAGGAAGTCCCTGAAGGAAAAAAAATTAAAGAAAAAGGTGTATTTCTGGTAAAGCAAACCAAAGAAAATTTAGATCCACACACAAATCTCTAGAAAAGGAATCTTGCACTCCATATAATGTGCCCCCAACCATTTACAAGTATAAAGACTGTCTCTCATCCCATCCCATAGAAATAGCCAAGATATTTGAAAACCACTGTTTTATGAGGTTTGGGAGCCTCCAGGGAAATAACATTCCTGTGGATCAAGGCCGATTCTCTGCTCTCCTGAGTTGGCATGCAGATCATGATCTTGGAGGTCTGAATTAGCCTAGTCAGGACAAAGAACACATTATGATGATTTTTAGCTTAGGACTGAAGCTATATCCACAAGTTGATGGTGTTTGGGGCTAAACATTATAAGAAGAATCACCATCACCATCAGTGAGTGTTATCTAATTCTTACTGTGTTAAGTGAGTGTGTGTATTCACGCACCCATGGAATGGTTGCATGTAGAAGGCATTAGCAGACTTACGGTGTAATGCACATTTTGAGATCCTCACAATAGAAGCTGAAACAGGTTAGCAGAAGCATGGTTATTTGTATAAGTCTAAGAATGTTAGCCCTACACATCTTGCTATAAACCAGTCACATAGCATAGACAGGAAACCCAAACCAGGAGGGAGAGTTATGACACATAGTGCTTCATTTGTTAGCGGAGTAGGAATTTGACTTGAATACATAAGACTTGAATAAAGCAGCTGCCAGATGATGGTGCCAGAAACAAGATGGTACCGGGAGACACAGCAGTACAGACCCAAGGAGGAACACACTTTCAGGCAGGAGCAATGGCTTTGTGATAATGGTACTTCTCCTACTCTTTTTGGATGTTTTCTCTCTGAAAACTATAGATGAGGGACCAGAGGTGTGGCTCCTTGGCAGAGAGCTTGCCTAGCATGCTTAGGTTTGGGGGAAGGAGGAAGAAACCAGGAAACTGTAAATGAGTTTCCTCATTCATAAGTTAAGGAAGCTGACAGTTGCATTATGTCTACATTTTAGGTCCTGAATCTGAGTGTGAGGAAATGGTTGTATGGTTGTTCCTTATTTTGTTTGCTTCTTTTACAGTCCTCTATAAAATTGGCAGGATATCTGAGCCATTATGAAAGAGAACAGAGAAAGGGGGTTGGTCTTGGCTTCAGCTGGAGGTGGTGCTTAGACACAAAGAAAATCAAGGGCAAGACTCAAAGATGGCTGACTATCCATCCTTCTAGAAGATTGTTGTCTCGTTTTCTAGAAGAGTCTAAGTATTGTTTGTTTTGAGACAGGGTCTCACTATATTGCTCTAGCTGTCTTGAAACTCACTCCATAGACCAGGCTGGCCTTGAACTCACAGAGATCCACCTGCCTGTGCCTCTAGAGTGTTGGGATTACACTTGGCAACTGGTTATTTTTTAATGGGGTGCTTTATTACCTTGAGAGTCTCATACAATATAATTGGTTGTACTCACCCTTACCCCTTGCCTCAACCCCTCCCAGATCTTCTCTTACTTTCTATCCCCCCTCCCCCACCTACTCACAGTGTGTGGGGCCTTCCATTGGATCATGGTCCATCTACCAGAGGTCTCATCCTTAAAGGACACTGACTTTCCCTCCTCCAGAAGCTATCAACTGTCAGTGGATTGTGAGCTCCTCTCCTCTTCATGCTAGAACCCTGACTGGCTTGATCTTGTGCTGGTCTTATGCTGGCAACCTCAGCTGCTGTGAGGTTGAGAGTCTCTGCTCTCTTTTTATTTTTCATTATTGAGCCAGGGACTCTGTAAGTTACCCTGGATGGTTTTGAACTTACTATGAGTAGGAGGTAGGCCTTTTTCCTTTTGATTCTTCTGCCTCAACCTCCTAAGTAGCTGGATTATAAACCCCTGCCAACAAGCCTAGCTGATATTATGAACTACTAACCACAGTTTATGTATGTTTTGCAACTCCATCTTGTAAACCCAGAGTAGGCCTTATGAGTAATTACAAGGAGCTTAAGTACTAAGAGGTCCTGGAATCCTTAAAGGATCCTGTGACCAGTCACTCCAACCCCAGACAACTCCTTCCTGTCTTCTGAAAACTCCTTATCATCCCCACCACCAATGGACAGGTTCCCTTTTCCATACCTGTTCTCCCAGCCCAGAGAGGAGAGGAATGTCTATATGATAGGCTGACCCTTTGGCCTCCTAAGACTGAAAACATCTCAGGAACAATTTTGTAGTGATCTTTACTTTGGGATTCAGAATCGTCATGGTGAAGAGGGGAAGAGGAACAGATTAGGGACTGAAGGGAAAATGGAAGGTTTACAGGGTACTTATAGAGGTGAACCAACTGGCCCACCTCTCTCTACAGAAGATTAGATGAAGACTGGAAATCAATCTCGTAGTCTTCTTGAAGGCATGAGAGCAGCTACAGCTATCTATGGTGACTGGAGGAGACTCAAATGGACCCTGAGGACGAAGGCTAATCGGAAGAGAGTAGAAAATGGTGAGGGCATGGACCAGGCCCTGCATCATTTCATAGTTCTCCAATGGGGCAATTTGTCTGTACACATGCTCTATGCCTGGTCCACAGATCTCTGCTTTCATCTTTTTTCCATCTCCAATGTTAATATTTTCACTACACATTAAAGTTCTTGCTTGTCTAGCAATCTGCCCATGTGTACCATGAATTTTTAAGAAAATGAAATGAAATGTCTTCCCTTGTACTTTTGTTGTGTTTGGAATCTTTTCCAGTCTATTAGACCACAGAAATGTCTATTAGAACCTTCTGGAGAGATCCAGAAACAGAAATACCATAACTCTGCTAATTTTGCTTTAGACCAAATAAAATAGGTAAGGTTGATGTCTTAGTCAACGTTTCTATTCCTGTACAAACATCATGACCAAGAAGCAAGTTAGGGAGGAAAGGATTTATTCAGCTTACACTTCCATGTTGCTGTTCACCACCAAAGGAAGTCAGGACTGAAACTAAGTAGGTCATGAAGCAGGAACTGATGCAGAGGCCACAGAGGGATGTTATTTACTGGCTTGTTTCCCCTGGCTTGCTCAGCTGGCTTTCTTATAGAACCCAAGACTACCAGCCCAGGGATGGCACCACCCACAATGTGCCCTCCCCCCTTGATCACTAATTGAGAAAATGCCTTCCAGCTGGATCTCATGGAGGCAACTTCCTCAACAGAAGCTTCTTTCTCTGTGATAACTCCAGCTTGTGTCAAGTTGGCACACAAAACCAGCCAGTACAGTTGAGAAGCCATCTTTTAGCTTCTCGGCAGACCATTTGACTTTAAAAATAAGCTCCATATCTTTCTGTAAAAACTATTCCTGTTGCGTTTTATTTGCTTATTTGGTGTGTGTGGAAAACAACCGGTAGGACTTAACTCTTTCACTCTACCATGTGGCAGTCCTAAGTTGTTTTGATGTCAGGTAGAGAAAGCGACAGCTGCTCTTGGTGCTTTTATAACATCCTATAAATGCTTCTTCCCTTACAGTCCTCTCCTGTGCCCTCTCCATTTCCCATGAATTTCTCTATATCTTAAAATTGGCCAAAGATCACTAGCTGGGAATCATGTTTCATAAAATTATCACTAAATGTCCATATTTCTGTTCCTAGAAGGGACCCTTGGCTCTGCATCTCATCCATCTACAGGTCTCTGTACTTGACTTAGCAGCAGGTGCCTTGTCCCACGGAGCTATCTTTCCATCCCACTCTCTACCTTTCTTTTAGCCTGTGATCAACGAAGGAAGAGACCATGTTCGCTGTGGGCAACTGAGACTGTCATGGATTCAGATAAAAATCTAGCTCTGAATGCTATTCAAGGCTTTGCAAGATCCTTTGGGCCCATTTCCTTCAATTCTCACCGGAAGCTAGATTCCTTGCTTCAGCAGAATCTCATTTCTTCCTCCATTTTTAGAATACTGTTGTCAGACTTGTGTATGTGTGAGTTGTTGGTTAGGGGATTAATTTCATGTTTGGGTTCACCAGTCATGGGATAAATGGACATAGCTTCGGTGTGAACTTTATCCCTAAGGTTTATTTATGTATATAAAACACAAATTTTATACAACACACACACACACACACACACACACACACACACGTAATTTTCGATTGTGTTAAAAAGAGAAAAAAAGGAGTACGTTGACTCAGTTCAAGATTCACAAAGCATGCAGCTTTTGGCTCATGGAATGGCTTTAGTCCCTGGCTGTTTGTTTATTTATTTAGGTGTCTGTGCAGAGAGGAATTCAGAAGTCACCCTTACTAAAAAGCTGATGAAAAATGGGTGACTGATTTTGCTTTCCTTCTTTTCCTTTGGGTAAAGGTGTATGTTCCTAAATTGAGGAAAGCCTAGTAATCTTCCTCTCCTTGTCACGTCCTTCCTGTTTGGTTCGTGATCTGGCACAACTCTTATGGTCAAAAGGGGTGTGGGTTGGATGTGGATGATTTTTAAAGCAAAGTGCTGCTGTTTCCTTTTCTGTTTGCGCACAAGGAATCATCCCTCAAGTTGTTCCTGAGCTTCCCGCTTCAGCGGAAGACCAGTGAGGAGGTTAATGAGGTGTTAGAAGATGATGGCGGAGCCGGAGCCGCTGGCAAACTTCCGAAGATGGCGGAGCCGCCTTCCACCTTCCTAATTGGGAACTCTGATGAATGGCTTGCTTCCAAGATACTCATTCACCGGTGACATCCCACCACAGCAAGGGGAGGTGAGGAAGTACAGGGGAGATAAAGCAGGGTGCTTGCTGTGCTTTCTCTCCAGTTTATTTAGTTCATAAATAATGTCCCACAGGACTTCCAGAGGTTTCCAGAGGCCAGAGAATCCAGCGCAGCATGAATTACCTCAAGATAGCTGGGAGCCTCCACTTACTGCTCTTCCCTTGAGACCACAAGTTTGGATCTAGAATTCCCTGCAGTCTTTTGTGTTTGATAGGGTCTATTTAGGGACTCAAGGAACAGTCTATTTCCAAGTCCTCACTGTCACAAATCAGGGTTCCAGGGTTGCTGTCATCAAACACCTAGGATGGTTGAGCTGTGAGAACACCACATCTTCCAAGTCTTACTTCAGAAGGAAGGAACGCCTGCTTCTGCGGTGAGGGATATGTGTCCTAATCTTCCCAGGACACTCTGTGAGCGTTGCTCTGGGATATAGCCACATTTCTTGTTCCCAAGTGAAAAAGTTTTGTCCAGGAAAAACATCACAGATAAAAAGACAAGCTGTTTGCAAAATGGATGAGATGCAGGGAACTGGGTCCCTTCTGAGAATAGAAATATGAATTCTCTGTTACAGCTTTACAAGGCCTGTTTCCCAGATAACGGCCTTTGGCCAATTTTAAGAGATAGAGAAATCCACGGGAAACCCAAAGTGGCTTGGGAGAGGAAGCTCTTCCGGACAGTCATGGGGGCAACAATAGTAATCACTGTCATTTCATCTACCACACATTTTTTAAAACTTGACTTTAGAAATTTTGGTGCCTAGTTCCTATGCATTTTCATGTCTGTATAAACTCACAGTTTTGCTGCTGCAATCAGGTCCCATCACCACAAACCATTTTGTTCTGTCGCACTCCCCTCCCCCCAACCTCCCACTACCACTGGCAACACCAGTGTGGTCTCTGTCCCGTTTTGAGACCATGACTCATTCGGCCTAATGCCCTTGTGTTTAATGCACCTTTTTCTTATGCGCCAATAATTTATCCCATTTTATTCCAACATATGGATGTACCCGGTTTTGCATTCTGTTAAAGGATATTTGGATTGTTTTAAACTATTTGGGTTTCTGCGTTTTTGAAAAAAATGTGTGGCTTATCTGTCCACTAACACATATCTTATTATGTGCATGTGCACACATATTTATAGTGTCACAGATAAAACATAAATGTGTTCCTTTAGCCATTTTAAGTGTATTGTTTGGTGGCAGTAATTGCACTTAAAGTGTTGTGCAACCATTGCTGTTTGATTTCCTAAACTTTTCCTGCACCTAACCTAAATGGAAACTGCTGAACTTTAGTCAGTAGCCTCCGGTTCCCTCCAGCTCCTGGCAGGCGCTAGTCTTTCTTGTTCTATGGATTTGCTCATTCTAGATACCCAGTAGAAATGGACAGTGCAGTGTTTGATCTTGTGGGTCTGCTTAATGATTTCACTGCATGTTATAACCTGTGTTTCCATTTCCTCCTCCTTTTCCTTCTGATAGAGTCTTACATCATCCCATTGCTCTGGAACTCCATATACAATTGAGAATGACTTAAACCCCTGATCCTCTTGCCTCTGCCTCCAAAGTTCTGGGATTATAGGCGTGCACCACAAAGGTTTAATTCATTCATTTTAAAGAGTGAATTATATATATCATATGACATGTACATATAACGTGTTTTTGTTTGCTTGTTTATCCATGCCTCTGTCACTTGGGTTGTTTCTATTTTTGGTCATTATGAGTGATGCTGCTATACACGTTAATACAGTAATTAATTATTAATTCATTCATTTGAGTTCCTGATTCTAATTTCTTCTTTCACCTTTGCCTTTTAATTTAAACTCCTAGAAGGAGGGAGATTCCAGTTTCTAAAAATCTGGTACCTTGCCTGAGTCATTGCTCTTTGTATTCATAAAGATTTGAGGGATTCCATTAGTGTTTTGTTCGTCAGCTGCCTCAGTCTCCCGAAAGGAGAAGGAAGCTCTCAGGCTGGTTGTAGGTTCAGTTAGCCACTCAGTGAAGGTTGGCAATGACGTTGGTCTCTGTGCTTGTTTTCTCAGTCTGTGGTGACATTCTATTGCTTGGGTCTAGAGATAAGTATTTTGCATGCAGTATTTGCTGGTGCTTTGGTAGAGTTTGCAGGAGTTAAGCAGGGGCAGGAAGTACCAAGCAAGGAGCATCTTGTCCACGATGCACCACCTGCTTCCTTGGTAACTCTGTTCGACCCCACCCACCCACACCCCACTAGGTCAGGTAATTCTTCACCCATGAGAGTAATTGAAAGTTGTGGCAGTTTGAATCTGGGGAGGGCTGGGGATACAGTTCAGTTGGCAGAGTGTTTGCTGAGTTCAGTGCCCAGGAACAAATATACCAAGTACAGTGACAGGCTTATAATCCCAACACTTGGGAAGTAAGTAGATAGAGGATAACCCAAGGTCATCCTTGGATACATAAGGAGTTTGAGACCATCTTGGACTAAGTGAGACCCTGTGAAAAACAGGGAATAGATTATGATTATCTTCAGTGACATACCTTTGTGAGAAAAGGATTTAATACACACTCATTTTTCCCTTTCTTTTCCTAGTCTTTCTTTTTCTGTGGTTTTTATGTTTATTTTGGGCAGCGTTGAGAATCTAACCCAGGACGTCCTGTGTTCTGGGCAAGTGCTCTACCACACTCCAGCCAACTAGTTATGTCTTGACCAATGGGAAGGTCTTCCTTCCACTGTTGTTTCTCTCCTTAGATGATAGGAACTCAGGGCAGCCTTTCCTATCAGAAATTTCAGTTCCACAGAAATGAAAAGTATAAAGTTATTTTGTAGTTAGGCTTGTCCTCTTTGTAGACTAAATACATCCTCGGTTCCAATGCTTAAAAGTATTATTTTTTTCTAAATATAGTAAATCTTTCATCAGTGTCCTACCATAGCCTTCCATGAAGTTGAAGATTATTAGCCCAAGAGATTCAGTTGGCTTACATTCTTTCATTTCCAGGATGCTGGAGCGTGTGTGTGTGTGTGTGTGTGTGTGTGTGTGTGTGTGTGTGTGTGTGGTGTTTCCAGAAGTATTATTAACTTACTCTGAATTCCCAGTACTGAACTCTGGCCATAATCCTGTAGGTCCCAAGTATGTGCTTCCACAAAGACCAAGGAAAGGGTGGTCTTCCCATTGCAAAGTAAATGAAAGAGACCTGTGTAGAATGATATGATCAGTGACCACATGTTAAAACTGACACCTAGATATTCACTACACAGAGCAGTCCTATGCATAGTAGCTTCATTGAGAGTTTTTCTTCAAATGGAAGTTTTGGGGGGATGCTTTATAAAGTTGGTTAGCTTTTCAAAATAGTGAATACAGCTGAGGGGTACAGTTCAGTGGTAGAATCCTTGCCTAGGATTTGATTCCTAATATAAAAAACAAAAACAAAAAACCCCAAAAAGTTCGGGTAGGAGGAGAGATAAAGTCATCCAGAAGCACACATTTCAGCTCTGAGAGCAATACCTCACAAAGCCCTTTGTATGTGCGTGCGTGGGCTAAGGGCTTGCCTTACAGTTTTCATTGAATCCTCATGGCAGCCTTGTGGGTTCTTGTGTGACCCCATCTTATCAAACAACAGGTAGATATTCAGGACCATAAGTCACCTACCCATGTCACATGTGGATTTAAATTTGAGAAGCCTGACTCTAGACCCTGGGTCCTTCAGAGCCACAGTGTACTTCAGAGTACACTGTGTTCTTTTATGTGAGATGTACAGAAAATGCACAGTCCCACTGTGGCCTTAGTGCCTAAAACTCTTGGAGCAGCCCACGTGACCATCCCACAGGTGGGTAGAGAGCAAGCTCTGCTGCCTATGTGTTCATATATTTTGGTTTTTATTGATATTGTAATTTTGTCTTTAATTCATAAAAAGTCTTTTATATATCATACTGTTGTCTAGTTTTAATAGTTGTATAAAATATACACATAAGAAGTTTATACCTAGTGCATAGTTTATATCTATGCATATTTTAGCAATATTTCAAATGGCTTGGATCAACGCTGGCAATCCACAGAATTTCACCATTAACACCTCAAGCACATTAACACTGTTTACTTCAAATCAAAATCCCTTCACAGCTTAACACTGTACATATTTTGATGGGCTGGGAGCAGAGAGGTAATGAGAGCTGAAGCAGAAGTACAGAAATGGCCTGCCCATGGCAGGCAGGTTAACGGTTGTACTCTCTGGGCTCTTTGAAGACCGGTCTCTTCTTTCCTTGATACTAGGGTTATGTTGAAAAGTCAGCTGCTATTCTAATCACCACTTGATAGGTGACCACTCTTCCACCAGCTGCAGCTAGGGTGGTCCCTCGTGGTGCCCTTCCTAAGCCTCTGGGACCTTTGTATTCTTGTCTCATATCAAAACTGTGTGGCCCTCAGTGTGTGGGCTTTTTGCCTCCTATCTCTCCATGTTCTGCTAGTTCTTTGTCCTGTACCTCTGTGCACTCCGTTTTCGTCTTTCTGGCTCTGTACCCACCATTGTCTGAGCATGCTACATCGGATACTTCCTTCAGAGCTATGCTGTGGTCACTCTGGTTCTCTTTAGATATTGCCTAATTAGGATTTTTAAGTACCATGCAATGGTATATTTCATATCCTTTGTAACAGGTTTGTTTTTCACCTTTCATTTTGTGTGTGATTGTGTGTGGATGTGTGCTTGTGAGCGGCGGCACCCGCAGAGGCGAGAGGCATTGGGTCTCCCTGGAGCTGGAGTTACAGGAGGTTGTGAGCCAACAATGGACCTACTGGGAATCATCTTCTGGAAGAGTAGGAAGTGCTCTTGACTGCGGAGTCCCATTTCTCCAGCCCCCACTTCCCTTTTAAAATAAGGTATATGATACAATTTATACACCCATTATACCGTGCAGTTACGGGGAGTTTTAATGAGTGTGTAAACCACCACTACACGCAAAACACACATTTTCATTTCAGTTTCCTTGTGTCCCTTTGGGATGTTTTCAGGAAATGTCTTTTTTTTTTTTTTTTAAATTAATTTTACTGTTATTGGGTGTTTGCTCATGGTGTGTGTTTGTATGGCTGTGTACGTGTGTAGCTCAGAAGACAACCTGAGATGTCTGTACTTTTCACCTTTATATAGACTTTATGGAGAGAATTCAGGTTCTGCAGTGGGGTGGCAAGTATCTTTACCAAACCACTGAGCCTTCTAGAATCTGAATTATCTGTCTCTTGAACATTTCGTTATTGTTCCCCCAGGTCTCTGAGGCTTCCTTCACTTTTTATTCAACTTTATTCTTTAGTTTTCTTTTAGAGACAGGATCTTAGGATGTAATCCTGGACTCCTAGCAATCCTCCTGTCTCATCTCCTAAGCCCTGGGACTCCAGATGTCCTTTCTGCTGTTTGGATTTGGCATCTCTGTTAGTCTCTTTATGTTCTCTGGTATGTTTTCTGCTCTCCCAGGGTTTTTGGTTGAGCTCCTAGAGTGAACTTTAACATTTCAGTTTTGTCTGTTTTAAGCCCGGATTTCCATATTATTCTTACTGGTTTGGGAGGGTTTTTTGTTTTGTTTTGTTTGTCTTGTTTTTTAGTTTCCATCTCTGTGTTTAGAGTTCTGAAAAGCCCATTCAGTATATCATATTTTCCTTCAATTTTTTGGAGTATGGTTTTAATAACTGCTTTAAAGATTTTTTTGCCTGTTAATCCAACATCTGGAACTACTTGCAGTCCATTCGTTTCTATGGGCTGCTTTGCCCTGAGCGCTCAGTGCAGCTTAGTGTGTCATGGCATATGTAGTAATTTCTAGTTGAAAATTGGGCCTTGTAGATAATACACGATGGCAACTCTAGAGTCTGTCTTATTCTTATGAGGATCGTTGCATTTTTGGTTGAATAGGAGATTATCACCTGTGTGGTGTGCAAGAGCCCACACAGCTCTGTTCTCTGGCTTCATATTTCTGCATTTTCCCTTGGGGGTTCCTCTGTTTCTATGTCATTTGATGGTTAGCCAAGGAGGTCAGCGGTGAAAGAATTCACTCTCCAATTTTCTTCCTTTTAAGGTGCCCCCACACCCAGCTTTTTGGACAGTTTTGAGCTCTATCTTTGATATTTTAAAACCTAAAAAATTTAATTTTTTTTTCAGAGCTGGGGAGGCAGCTTAGTTGGTAAAGATCTGTTGGGCGTGTGTGAGTTTGGATCTTCAGAACCCATAAAAGAGCTGGGTGAGATCATAAACATCTGTATCCCTAGTGTTGGGCATGGTGGTGGGTAGAGATATGAGGTTATACAGATCTCATTGGTCAGCCAGTCTATCCAATCAGTCAGTGGCTGGTTCAGTGTGTGCCCTTGTCTCAAAAGATAATGTGGAGGGCCAATGAGATGATTCAGTTGTGTAAAGGTGCTTGCTGCCAAGTCTAACAGCTTGAGATCGATCCCTGGGACTCCTACAAGTTATTTCTTGACCTCTACACACACACACACACACACACACACACACACACAGCGCCACACAGGCATAAATAAATAAATAAATAAATAAATAAATATGTAAAATTTTAAAGGTAGAAAGTGATAGAAGAAGACATCCAGTGTCAACCTCTGACTTCCACATGTATGTGCACACATGAACATATACACTCACACACACACATACACAAATTAACAATAACACAAATAAAGTTTTTAAAGGTTCCACTTTTTGCCCACCTGACTTGTTCATAGGTGGGCTCTATACTTGGTTTAGAATGGATAGTGTCTACTATCCAGTTCTGTCTTCCTTCTCCCTAGGTCCTTTAGGGTCCTTCGCATCTGCATGTTTTAGTTTCTGGTGAGGGATCTGGGCAGTTTATACCTACAATTTTAGAATTCTTTCATGGTTTTACTTTGCCAGTGTTTTTCCTGCAGGTTCCATCTACTTTTTCAGCCTTGAACTCTGCACCCTCGCACTGCCAGCCACTAAGGCTTCCCTCTTCTCTTTCCGTAGCCGTGTCTGAGGATTGGGCGTTGGGCCAGGAAGACAGCAAGTCAAAAGTCTTATTCCTTACTCTGTTATTTTAGATTAATGTTTTTTCTCGTGCTTCTGCTGCTTGACTTCAGGTTCTCTTCACAGTCTTAGTAGTATTCATTGTTGTTTTTATATTTTTATGTTTTGTTATCCTTTGTTTTCTTGTTATGTCTTTCATGACCACTTGAGTTGTCTGCCATTTCTGGAATTACTGCTCCCTGGGCTCCCAACTCTACCGTTTTTATTTCTCCTTTGTAGCTTGATTTAGTTCCTTTCTGGGTTAAATCTGTCTTGTGTTTATGATAGCCTTTGTGGTCTTCAAAATTAAGTCTTTCTTGAAGCATGTATTTGATCCTGGTAAAAATGGTTCTGTTGAGTGTGGGGTGATGGCTCATGCCTGTAACCTTAGCACTTGGGTGGCTGAGGGAGAAGAGTCAGGAGTTCAAGAGCAGTGTAGGCTGCACAGTCAGTTTGGGGTCAGCTTGGGATATAATACGACATTCTACTTCAGGGAAAAGAAGAAGGGAAGGGATGGGGGAGGGAGGAGGAGAGAAGAAACAGCACACCGGACAGGACCTGTGTGCATCTAGTCATTTCGGCTCCCGAAGCTCTTGGGCGTTCACTGGTGCCCTTTGTCTCAATTATTTATCTCTCCTAAGTAGTTTTTGAATTGTGAACTTCTGATTAGACACGAAGTAAACATGGAGCCCTGATTGGAGTCTGCAGGGAGTTTCCTGTCTGCCTTTGCTTGGTGTTCAATGAATATTATGGACAAACTTCTATGTTTGTCTCTCAGGCTAGAAGTTTCTGGATCAGGCAGGTAGAATCCATGTGTCTGAAGTCTTCTTAAGGACAGGCTGGTGATTATAACCCTTAGGAGAGCTTAGGAGAGCCTGATGCAGGCATGCCTCATCTCTGGGCTGGTTGATCATTTCTCTGGCCTTTCCTATCACTGACTACAGGATAGCTCTTTAAGATTTTGTCATGTCATTCCATGAGGGCAGGAAAAAGACTGGTATTTGGATTGATGAGGTCAGTGCCCTCATAACTCAGCTCTCAACGCTGTAACATTGGTGAGGAGGCTTCATATAGGACATTTTGGAGGGCACACAAAGAGTCAAACCTTTGCATCTATTCATCTCTTCAGACATAGTCCCAAGTTGCTCCACTGGGCAGCTTTCTCTAGCTCCCCTGGGCAGGAATCTTCCTCCACCTGTGTTCCTGTAGCACCCAGCACATGTCTCTTCCAGTCTCCTCACGCTATGTTCCAGTGACATGGTTTATATCACGCTCTCCAGTAATATGAACACCTCAGTGGCATTTTCTACTCAGTTCTTCAGAGTCTGTTAATATCCCTCCACCCTCGAAGTGACTATCTTGTTGTTTGATTGTGAAGCGGGATGATCTCCATCCTGTTACCAAAAGGAACAAGACCGAGTCAAAGTGGTTACGATAAAGAATCTTACGGAAAGCAGAGAATCCAAGCCATTCTTCACTCACTCCTACCAGGTTCCTTTGTTCTTCCTGGGGCTCATATTATGACCCAGAGACCGTAAGGAGATGGTTTATTCAGTGTATTCCAAGCTGTTGGGGTTACCTCCTTCGATCTGACAATAGCCTTGCAATTCTGTTTTCATACCCGGATGAAGATGCCAGCCAGTTCCTTCCAAAACTCGGAGTTTGCGTCATCTCTGAAGGGTTTTCCAGCTGCCTCTCTGCATCTCTCTTGCAAAGAATGTGGGTATCTGTGTGCGATTCTTTTTAAGCTTCTTCATTTCTTTTTGGACTGATAAAGCTCCCCAAACTTGGACAAAAATATCAAATGCAGACCCCGTGGAGGCATAGCAATAAGAAGCCAACCGTGCCATGTTTTCACTTATGCATTGTCCCTGTTCCAATCCTCACCCACAGCGAGTGGGGCAAACCTTGTCTTGCTTTTGCGTGTAAGGAAATTTGTTATGAACAGAAAGCATTTTCCTGTACTCCACCTGCTACATACGAGGAACGAAAGCCTCAGCAGAGAAGCTAAATGTTTAACAAATGTAATCTCAGCCTCCAAACTTGCAAGCCTGGGATATATTTCACAGGCTCTCGGATTTGAACCCAGGCCAGATACATGCATTCTGATCCTGATTATTTGTGTTCTTTGGCAGAAAGTCTAGAGATGTGTTATAATTCAGCTGCATGCACAGTTATTTACAGATGTTGCTAGTGGGGTGACCCCAACTTTCTTCTTTCTGTTAGTGGTCTCCATCTCCCTGGACTGTCTAGTTCATCCCATGCTCCCCATCCCTGGTTTTTGTACGTGAGTCTTACTGCTAGTGTGTTCTCTCTGGCCGCAGGGACTTGGTCTGGCTGTTACCTCTGTCTGGAATGTTCTTCTCAGGCCTTGCTCATACCTCTTCATCTGGTTAATTCCTGCTCTGCCTTCAATGTCAGCCTATTTCCTCAAGACATCTCTTGAGTAAGTTAAAACTCCCTGTTTTATAGCCTGAGGATGCTGGATATATTTCTCTGTGTGAGTCTTTATATAAAGTACATCCTGAAGCAGAGTGTCTATGTGGGACACATGATACACAGATGTTCATTTTAGTATAAGCTATATATTTATTTTTATGTGTACTTTTATTTTATAATTTTATAATATATAAAATATATTTTAATTGAAATAGAATTTGTCTCTTTGCCTCCGTCCATTCCATTCTTCCACCGCTACCTAATGCTCTCTCTTCAACCCTTCCCATCCCCATTCAACTCTATAGCCTCTCTTTCTTTGATTCACACACACGCACACGCATGCGCACACACACATGCACATGCATGCGCACACACATGCGCACACACACATGCACACACATGCGCACACACATGCGCACACACATGCACACACGCACACACATGTGTGTGCATGCACACACGCATGCACAAAACACACTCACAGATATATGAATATACCTGCTGAATTAGTTTTTGTTGCTGGTGTACATATGGCTTCAAGGATGACCACTCTGCATTGGACAACCAATAAGGGGGAGTCATCCTGGGAGAGGCTAATTCATCTTCTGCCAGCAGTCCTTAGTTGCCTACAGTTCTTTGTCTGGGGTGGGACCCTGTGGAAATTACCCCATCCATGTTAGCATGTGCATTGATAGCGTTACAGTCTTGTTTTTGCAGTCATTTCTAGGAGATGCTGTTTCCCAGCAGGCTCCTGGTCCTCTGGCTCCTACAGCCTTTCTGTTCCCCCTTCCTCCATGTTCCCTGAACCTTCAGTGCAGAGCTGTGATGTAGATGTATCTGTTGGGGATGGACTCCCCATGATCTGTTGAGATCTGCATTGTGTCCGGTTATGGTTTTCTGAAATGATCTTCATTTGCTATAAGAGGAAGCTTCTTTGATGAGGTTTGGTGCTTACACTTACCCAGTAAAGGTGGCTCATTCACAAAGAGCTTATGGGCTGTGGATCTCTTAATGAGTGCTTTAAAAATGCACATAGTCCACTGGCATTTAACAATCCTTTGTGAACATTGCAGACCATCTTACTATGGACCGGCAGTAGATATAACTCAGTCTATCTTAAATAATAAATTTATAATAAATAATTAAATAAATTGCCGGAGTTAGAAGTACCATCATCAGGTAATGGACTAATGTGGCAAACAAGCCTGTATGGAAATAGCGGAGGGGAAAGATGCACTCACCAACAAACTCTAGCAAAGAACTTTATCGTGTACCCCTGTCATATCCAGGTTTGATATATAATTAATACTTGTTAAAGAGTAAGGTATTGTATGTCTGCATTCCCAGTACTTGAGAAGTTAAAGAAGGAGGGAGCATAAAGACTAGTCTGGACTACATGACAAGAGCCTGTCTCCAAAAGAAATGTTGAAAGACCGTACAAGTGATTGAATGACCAGATATCCTTTCTGGAATGATATCAACCCAGTGACAGGCCAGGGAGTCAGAAGGGTGAGGCTTTTTTTGCAGATCATCCATTTGGACTACACACAGAGAAGGCAGGGTAGAACCTTGTAAACTTAGAGCCTGTACCTTAAGATATCCAAAGTCTCAGAGAGTTACTGGGCTGAAGCTATTTCTGGCCTTACCTGGTTGTGGACAGGAACTGCTACACACTGCTACATACCCCAGAGGAACCTACCCTGAGATGAAGGTAAGTGTGTATTAGGTTAGAAAGCTCTCTGTTCCCCCCAAAGAAGGGAAAGTAACAGGTAGGGTGGAGGGGAAGTCGAGGCCATCTCAACAGAGGCCACTTGTGACCTTATGGGGAGCTCTGAAACTAAAATTATCTTTTAGACTTATTGGTAAAAGTATGGCCTTGAGGATGAATCTTCTCATAATGTCCATCCCTGGGCTGCCTGTGTGTGTTGCTTCCAACAGCCAGAGGGTGGCTTCTGACAGGGTTGGGAATACACGTGCCTGTGAGTGAGTCTCCTGGAATGACAGATGTCCATCACTCTCTGTTGGTCTGTCTGTAATGGGCTTAGAATGTCCTTACTGTCTTCAAAGGTTTTTTCTTCATATTCATAAATAAAAGCTAAGCCAAGCCAGTAGCGGTAGCACATTTCAGTGATGCCTTGGGAAGCTGAAGCAAGAACATTGCAAGTTAAAAGTCAGTCTGAACTGCACATATTGGAGCTGAAAGGGTAGCCTGGGCTACACAGTAAGACCCTGTCTCAAAACAACTGTGTTTAAATTATGTATGTATGTAGGTAGGTAGGTATGTATTTATTTATTTTATGTGTGTTGCTGTTTTGCCCGCATGTGTGTTTGTATGAGGATGTCGGATCCCTGGAACTTGAGTTACAGACAGTTGTGAGCTACCATGTGGGTGCTGGGAATCGAACCCAGGTTCTCTGGAAGAGCAGTCAGTGCTCTTAACTGCTGAGCCATCTCTCCAGCTCCCTTCGCCCCCATTTGTTTTTTATAAAGTAAATTTTATATTAAATCAAAGCCATTTCCTTGCTAATTCTCAGATCAGAGAAACCAAATGGTGCTTTAACTACCTAGAGATAACTGTATTTCCTTTTATAGCCTTTCTTGGCTAAACAAACCTAATTTATTTGCCTGCTTTTATGTTTTTCCGGTCATTTTCTAGTCGTCTGTTATCCTTCATTAGATTTTCCTTTAAAAGTGAGTCTCTCCGCTCCCCAGCAGTACTTCACTTCATTCTTTCCTAGCCTCTCATTTTGTGATGCTAAGGATTCAGCATAGGAGCGTAGGCAGGCATGAGTCTGACAGTCAAACTCTCTACCACCAAGCTACATTTCCTGACCACTCTCCCCCACCTGAGTGTTTTAAATTGAAAAACTCCACTTAGTATGCAGCACCTAGCATGAAATGTACCACCTACACATGTCCTACAATGAGCAACAGCATAGCTCAGTCCTTCTTAGCAGCCCAACATTTTAAAACGTGGACCCATGAAATTTGCCAACAAGATCTCTAAACAAAGAATCCGAGTGGTCCCTTTTAGCTCTATTTTATTGCACATCACTGAGAACCATATTTATTCTGAAAATGGTAAAATCTGACGTCTGTTCAGTCCTGGTAGTGTGCTAGACATACCATTTTAAAATGCCTGCACGCCTCCATCCCTTCAACTCCTCCCTTCAACTTGTGAGGTTGACAGATTTTCCTTTTCCTTTTACTGAGAAGGCAATAGGAACATCCACAGATTAAGAGCTTCCCACAGATTGAGTGTACTCAGTATGAAGTACAAGTGACTTCCCCAAAGTTACAAAGTCAGTACATGGTGGAGCCAAGGTTACATATCTGAAATCTGGTTTCAAAAAAGTCTTCTTCAACATATGTTGATCTAGGTTGATTTAAATTTTTTTGAGTTATTTATTTATTTTTATGTGTGATGAGTGTTTTGCTTACATGTATGTGTACTTTTTGTTCACCATGAGTAAGACAACTTATAGAAGGAAAGTTTATTTGGGGCTTATGGCTCCAGAGGGATAGGAGGAGTCCACGACCATCCTGCTGGGGAGCATGGCAGCAGGCCGGCAGGCATGGAGTAGCAACTGAGAGCTCCCATTTTGATCCACAAGCAAGAGGCAGATAAAGTCCACTGGGAATGACCCACACTTTTTGAAACCTTAAAGCCCACCCGTAATGACACACCTCCTCCAACAAGGCCACACCTCCTAATTGTTCCCAAGCAATTCCACCAACTTAGGACCACCTATTTCAAACACAGGAGCTTATGGGAGTTATTCTCATTGAAACCACCACAGTATATTTCAGAAGAAGATATTGGATCTGCTGGAACTAGGGTTATGAGCTACAGTGTGGGTGCTAGGAATCAAACCTGGGTCCTCTGCAGAAGTAACAAGTGCTCTTAACAGCTGAGCCATCTCTCCTGCTCCTAGCCATATTTAAATTACGAGATGACTAACGCTCTGAAGACAGAAGATACCAGCAGCTCTTCTAAGATGATCAGAGACATTAGGCAGATAGTAACTTTTTGCTATTTTGATTTTTTAAAAAACATGCTCTCACTATGTAGTCTTAAGATCCTCTTGCCTCAGCCCTACCAAGGGTTGGGTCCACTGGTGTGCACCACAACACCCACTTCCCAGTAACATTCTTTAATTTGAAAAAATCTAAAACACCACCACTTTCATCTAGAGCAGTGGTTCTCAACCTTCCTAACGCTGCGACTCTTTAGTACAGTTCCTTAGGTTGTGGTGACCCTAACCATAAAATTATTTTGTTGCTGTCTCATAACTGTAATTTTGCTACTGTTATGAATCATAATGTAAATATCTGATATGTAGGATATCTAATATACAACCCAAAGGCATTGAGACCCACAGGTTAAGAACCACTGATCTAAAGATTTTTTTTCCCCCAGCATATTACTATATGTTTTCTAAGAGGAAGGACCGTGTGTGTGTGTGTGTGTGTGTGTGTGTGTGTGTGTACTCTTCAAACATTCAAACACTTCTGGGGCACAGGAGCTATGGAGCTATGGGAAACTGGTGGCCTGGAACAAGAGTGGGGTCTAGTCTTGTCCAAGCCTGGGAAACTGGAAATCTCATTCTGAGATCAGCAGGATTAGGATCACTCCCTGCTCCCTGCCCCAGGTCTGCATTTCCCAGCTCTCACAGTCCTGGGCTCCCACCTTTGCCCCTCAGAGGAGGTCACATGGCCTGGTGTGGTGGTTTGAATATGCTTGGCCCAGGGAGTGGCACTATTAGAAGGTGGGCCTTGTTAGAGTGGGTGTGGCCTTGTTGGAGGGAGTGTGTCACTGTGGAGGTGGGCAATGAGACCCTCCTCCTAACCACATGGGAGCCAATCTTCTTCTAGCAGCCTTCAGATAAACAAATAGAACTCTCAGTTCTTCCTGCATCATCCCTTCCTGGATACTGTCATGCTCTTGCCTTGATGAGAATGGATTGAACCTTTGAACCTGTAAGCCAGCCCCAGTTAATGTTGTCCTTATAAGAGTTGCCTTGGTCATGGTGTCTGTTCACAGCAGTAAAACCCTAAGTAAGACACCTGGCAACTAGGATGAACTCTCTCTCCTCATAAGGTTCTGTCCAGCAATAGGTGAAATTCCTCTGTATGCATATGAGGCATCCTCAGCACGCTGGCCCCAACTGATGATGCACACTCTCCCCAAAGACCCCTACCCACTCCCCAAAGGTTTAAGTAGCCTTTGTTCTCCCAATTAATTAATTAATTAATTAAGCTGTCTCACTGAATCGTGTCTCCCGAGAGTCTGTTCTTGTCCTGCTCACTGGTCGCATGAGGTCTCCATTCCCCCATCGATCCTGCCTTGCTTCCCCACTCAGGATCCTCTGTGACCTCAGGTTGGTCATATGTCTTCCCGCAGGGGAAGCTGAGCTTGAACAACAAACATTCAGTCTAGCATAGTGTATGACAGTATTTCTCAATCTTCCTAATGCTGTGACCATTTAATACGGTTTCCCATGTTGTGGTGACCCTCCCCCGCCATAAAATTATTTTGGTGCTACTTCATAACTGTAATTTTACCTCTGTGAATCAATCGTAATGTAAATATCTGATATGCAGGATGTCTGGTATGTGACCCCTATGGGGGTCGAGACCCACAGGTTGAGAAACGCTGGAGTCTAAGCTATGCTTGCCTTGACTATTTATCAGCTTTTTGCTCCAAAGCCATACTTCTTTTCTTTTATGGCTTTATGACACTGGAGCAGGGCTCTGCAAACGTTTCTCCTCCACTAGTGTTGTAAGGTTTGTCAGTAGGGGGCGCTGGAGGGACACTGTAAGACACCTTAAGAGAAGGGCTTTTCTTTTGGGTTCAGGGCTTCCCTTGCTAGGGACCGTACCTGTGGAGACCTGGTGTGCACAGTCTCTGGTAAGTTATTATCCTCCAGAAAGTTGCATCTAGAGTTCCTCCAGCACTCCTGTTGGAAGCTTTCTAAAGCACTATCCAATGGGCTAGAGACACACCTTCCAGCATGTAGGAGGAACAGCGAGGCTGCTTCTGCATAAATGCTGGGGCCACGAAGCCTCAAAGACATCTCCTGTAGGAGGACCTAATTGAGGACTGCCTGAGATCCAAGGATTGCAGATGCAGACCATGCCAGCCAATCCAGAACTGCTGTTTAGAAGAGATGTTTTCTTGGGACCAATGAGGTGTGGGTGGAGGGTATGAAAGGAGCTTGCAGCAGCGCTCAGACAAGTGTGCTGTAGGGTTTCTCAGTTGCTCTGTGCAGTTGATTCCGAGCCACCTCACCTCCAACTCCCAAGGGCAAATAGGTCGGGCAGTGGGCGGGCCAGGGCACAGGCAGCACCAGCACAGCCCATATCTCTTCCATGAAAGGACACCAGTTTCAAATTTTCGTTCCTTGAGTTCCTTCCTCTCTTTAACCCCGGAATAGTAGCTGCTCCTTGCTCCTGCAGTTCTAGTATCCCCTAGAGGTCTCTTCACCTCCCTTAGCCATCACAACCTCCCTGTTCATATTATTGATATGGATACTATCTCCTGCTTGCATGCTGACTCCGATGAGGGTAGAGGGTAAATGATTAATAAGTGGATGAGTTAGTGTACCATATATGCTTCTACTTCCTGCTGCTGCTTTGGAGGATGATACTGAGTACCCTCTGGCCTCTCAGATTTGCCCCAGAGGTCCAGGTGTCATGCACATTTTCGCACAATCTTAAATCTCATCTTTTTCACTCAGTTAAACATTGAGTGACAGACTGGTAATGCCACATTTCCACTAATGTATCCTCTCTTCCCAGTCTTCTGGAGCCTCTACAGGGTCAGAGAAAGAAAGCCTGGCTTACCCAGAGCCTGTACCATTGTCCCGGTCTTCACGCAGGTGTTCTATTTTGAGAGCCTCATAGGTTTTCCTATTCATTTTCACAGGAAATGTTGTGCTGGATGCTTTACACAGTTGGTCACCCCCAGGCTCCAAAAAAATCCTGTCTTTCTACCTCACACAGAAGAAGTTGGTCTACAAGAACATTCCTCTCATCCACTTCAGAGAAGAAAGCATTTTTTTTTTTTTTTTTTTGGCTAAGGCTCATGGGTAAGAGAATCTAACATCTTATCCTGTGTATCACTGGGCCAGACTCTACAGGTTGTTTTTTCTGTGTTGGGAAACCGTGAGATGTGAAGTCTATTTCTGTATAAATTGCCTTTCTGTGTTCACTTTCTCAAACACTTGGACCAAGCAGATCAGGAACAGAGCTCCCAGGCGGGAGCACCCAACCCTTCATTAAGGCTGAAAGAGCACAGCTGAGGCTGGGTGAGGTTTTGCTTGTTTATGTAATGAGGTGGATACCAGTGTTTAGCTGCTGCATGTGTAAATTTAACCTGTGTGGCTTGATGGGGTAGGAGGTGGAAGCAATTGGGGAAATACCTCCTCCCCACATCACAAACATCCGTGACCCATCAGAAGACCCCCAAATTATGTGATCGAATCTTACACCACATGATTAGATGAAGGAAACCCCTTCTCTGCTTCGGGCAGTATGTGACCTCATTTCTTGATTTACTAACCATGGTGTAAAGCTAACAGGGTAATATGCGTGGTCACTATGCCGGTCACAAAGTGGGACTAATGTTTCAGGGAGACTCAAGCTGTCCCCTGTCGCAGCTCCCTGAAACATGAGGGAGTGTTAATAGGGTTTGTACGCCTGCCTGATGTCACATCCCCATGCCTTCAGCTCTAGTGAAAATTTAGAATAAGTCTTAAGTGCAATGCAAAAGAAGGTTTCTCTTAGGGAGTAGAGGGTGGGTTTGGGAGGAGGATTATGTTATTTTAATGACTGTGAAGGAAATTTCCACTGGTGCCTTTGAAATGGAGAACATATAGGTTTCACAGTTCATTTGGCCTTCAGTCTCTCTACAGTGTCATAATTACTCCTGACAACTTTTGTGGGCTGGGGGAGATGGCTCTGTGGTTAAAGTGTTCACAGTGCATGTGTGAGGATGGAGTTTGAATCCCTAGAACATACATAAAGGCCAGATGGTCTGCTTATAATAAGTCCAGCTTTAGAAGGGAGAGAGATAGAGAGGCCCCAGATAAGCCTGCTGGCAAGACTGGCTGTATCAGTGAATGCCAGGTTGATGGAGAGACCTGTCTCAATGACTAAGGTGGGACGGTGATGGAGGATGATTTGTATAACAACCTGGGACCTTTCCATGCATGCCCACACACATGTAAGTGCATACCCCCCAAGGATACCCACACATCCAAAACATGCCTCCACACATGCATACCACTTATACACATATGAAAATGGAAAAAGAGAAAAAAGGTTAGTTTATAAGACGTGCAGCTGAAGATACCTGTTTGCTATGGTAGCCAATACAACAAGCATCTCCCTGTGCTTCGGACCTGGGACTCCTCTTCCCAGCTCTTCAGCAAACAGGAATTCTACCATCTATGTATCAAAAGTGATGACTTCGTTTCTATTTTGCTCTTTGTAGTCAAGTGCACCCCTAAGAGGCAGAGTCTCAGCTGTCCTACCCCCTCAAACATTTAAGATGCACAGAATTACCTTCTAAAAGTTGGCTCATCAAAAGTGGGAATTCCAAACTCTGCATCCAGGTTACATTGTAGCAGAAATGGTGTTTGCCTCAAGACTGAGTCATGTTGGTAAATTTTTGTGTGTGTGTGTTTTAGGTAGATAAGTGGTGGGAAGGTCATTTCCAGAAACGGATACTCAAAAGCTCTAGGTTTATAGCCTTTTCCTGGCTTTGCCCACTCACAAAGTTCATAGAAATGATGATGAAATGGGACTTCTCTGGGGACCAAGAAAGATTAGAGAGATGAAGACTGCGGGAGCCATAGAGGGGATAACTGTAAGATCCAAAGTGTGAGAATTCTCAAGGCAAAGGAAGTGGCCTTGAGTCTCCAGGATTCCCACGGCAGAAATGCAGACCTGTCTTGGAGTCCACAGCGATGCTTGGGCATCTGATAATTTTGCTCGTTTTGCGTCACTCGGAGAATACATGGAGCTCTAGAACAGATGGCGCGTGTATCACAGGAAGTCCCCGTGTCCTATTTACTCGAGAATGAGCCACATCTTTGTAAACACCACAGTCATAGCACAGAATCATAACTGGGCCTCTCCGTCTTTGGAAAGGAGAATGCTTGCTTTAAGCTAGCTTTTTTCAAACTGTGGTTGTGACCCATGTACACTATACTTTGGAATTGAGCTATGCTTGACCAGCACCTTTGAGTTCACAGAAAGAACACAATGTACCCCAATCATTTTGTAAAATCGTGTTTGAGCTGTGTATATGTAAAGGTTTCCATATCCTGAGTGCTGGCAGGGAGTGGGAGAGCTTCAAAAACTCTTAAGATACCACTCAAGGCAACTTACAATCTCCTTCTTGTTCTTCATCTTCCTCCTCTTCTTCTTCTCCCCCCTCCTTCCCCTCCTCTTCTTCCTTCTCCCCCTCCTCCTCCCCCTCCTTCTCCTCCCCCCTTCTCCTATTAGCAAGCACACATGCCATGAAACACACGAGGACAGCCCCATGGAGTGGGTTCTCTCTTTCCATGGGCTCTAGAGATCAAATTTGGATTACCAGGCTCACACAGCAAGTGTGCTGGCACTTAATTCAATGTTAGAAGGAGAAGGAGGGACTGATTGTACTTACAGACTGAGTGTGTGATGATTTGTAGATGCTTGCCCTAGGGTGTGGCATTAGGAGTTGTGGCCTTGTTGGAGTAGGTGTGTCACTGTGAGTGTGGACTTTAAGACCCCCATCCTAGCTGCCTGGAAGTCACTCTTCTCCTAGCAGCCTTCAGATAAAATGTAGAACTCTCAGCTCCACCTGTACCATGCCTGCCTGGACACTGCTATGTTCCCACCTTGATGATAATGGACTGAAACCACACAACCTGTAAGCCAGCCCCAATTAAATGCCGTCCTTATAAGAGTTGCCTTGGTCACGGTGTTTGTTTACAGCAGTAAAACCCTAACTAAGACAGAATGCATGTTGCATGTTTGTTTTGGGGGTTTTGTGGTCTTGGAGGTTGAACCCAGGGCCTCAAGCTTGCTGGAGAATCTCTCTCACTCAGTTATACTCCAGCCCTGTCCAGTTGGTGGTCCATGCACATGTGTGCATCAATGACTTGTGTGTGTGTTTGTGTGCATGTGCGTGTGTGGGGGTGGTGGTGAGAGAGAGACAGAGAGAGAGGAGAGAGAGAGAGAGAGAGAGAGAGAGAGAAGATCATTTGATGAAGAGCTGAAGAACATTAGCTCTGCCATATGCTAGGGAGCGGGGTACTTGTTCCTAAGTCTTAAAGGTATGTACTTTTTTTCTGTTGAGCCTAAAATTATGAATAAACCTTAATTTTTCCTGTTCATAATATCTTTGCCTAAGCAGAAGCATGTTAACTTGATAATAACAGTGTGATCTCACATATTGTGTACAAGGGAGAAAAGCCTAAGTCATTAAGAATACCTGCAAGTTTCCAGATTATTCCCCTTCCAGGGATCTAGAAAATCCTCCCTATTGCCTTGTTTCCAAACACTGTGAAACTGTTTGTACCTTAGCTTTTCTCATTAGTCTTTAGTATCTGTATCTCCTGTCTAATACTAAGATGATGGTAGAACACAAGTAGCTGACTCCTCTAGATACCTGATGTCATCTTAGGGATTCTGAATTTCACTCCAGGGATGCCCAGTATCCTTCCAAAGAGAGATGCTTAGAAACCTGGAGACAAGTCACCCATTAGTACATTTATTAATACCAATAAGATGCAGAGTGTAATACAGTGTGAGCATAGAGTGAACGTCAGGCGTCATTTCCATCAGAGCCTGCTTTGCAGCCAGGGACCACGATTGCTTTAGGCAGTGTTCTCTGCAGAGCTGAGGACTTGGGCTTCACTTCCTTCAATGCAAAGCAGGGGCCTCATCTTCAATGGCAGCTGATGTACCAGTTAGGGTTTTGTATGGATACACTGCTGGCCATCAGGGGAAACACCCAGCTCCATCTCTAGTGTGTCACTAACTGTCAAAAGCCCATATGCTCCTCACAGTTCGTAGGGAGTTTTGGACACCATGTTGCTGTCAGCTTGGAATTGAGTGCATGCAGGAAGCATGTGACAAGCAGATGGCCTCGGGACTTAGTTATGGAAGAGAGTACACAACCGAATGTTCCTATGATCAGTGTTTCCAACAGTATAGGGACCAGCTCTCTGCTCCTTTCTGCAAGATCTGACAGCTTTTTTGTTCCCCTTGATTTGAAACTAGCCCACTCCTCTGAGAGGACTAACATTGAAAGTCCTGGGTTTACTTTGCAAAGCTTGTCTCTATCACTTTGTTGTTGGTGGGTGTGTGTTATCTACTGTTGGGGGTTTCTATAACATACTGTTGATTCAGTAGGGACCTATGAAGTCCTTGACTTGACTGAAAGAAATGAATCCACAGCTATTTCTCTTTACAAATATATGCCCAGGGAGAGGACACCTGACAGACATTGTCCCCCGGGGCCATATCCAGTGTCTGACACACATTGGGTCTACAGTATATGTTGAGCAAATGCACAGATCGTGACTAGGTTGATGGTTAAGGCTACAATGCTTTGAGTCTCTGAGGTCTCAGACTCCATCTCATCTTTGTGCAGTGGTTTTTAATATGTCTTGGTCAATGTTACACTTGTGTTCTGCTCATTTGATAAAAATGACTCACTATTCTAATATCATCGATTTCATCTCTGCATACTTTTCCTGGCCAAATCTTCATACAAAGACATGGGAAACCATCCTGTTTTATCCCCAGCGTGCCTATGATTTGCTAAAACAAAACAGAACCATATTATTTTAATCTATAGACTTTAAAAAGTCATAAATCATCTTGTTGTAAAAAAGCAAAACATTATTATGATTTTTAAAAAAATATAGGGCCTTTCTATATACCCCTGGCTGCCCAGGCACTCACTGTGTAGACCAGATTGGCCTCAGTCTTACAGAGATCCACCTGCCTCTGCCTCCTGAGTGCTGGGATTCAAGGCATGCATCACCACGTCTGGAAGAACGTTATTATTAACCATGTTGTGAAATAACTCAGTTTAGTTCCTCCATTAGCGTTCTGAACTCTCAAGAGTATCTGTCATGTGTCTTCCATGCTAAAATATGACAATGTTGTTATAAGGAATTTTTTCACCAAATAATTACTTTAGACACCTGTCAAACAAGTGAACACTGTCATCAGTTTTAATTCCCAGCCACCATATAATTGGTTTATATTTTTTAAAAAGTGTGTGTACATGCATGTCTGAGTGTGGGTTTGTACATGTGCGTGCAATACCCCTGAAAACCAGAAGAGGGCATCATGTCTCTGGAGTCGGAGTTAGAATTGTGTCTGAGCGTCATGATGTGAGTGTTACTGTCCTTCCCAAGAGCAGTGTGCGCTCCTTACTGCTAAGCCATCTCCCCAGCCCCTAGATATCTATTCTTAAAGCACAGTAGAAGACAAAGAGGAAAGGTCTCATGAATGAATGTAGTGTGTTAGATAACTAAGTAGCTTTTACATCCTATGCTGTTATTATTCTCTATGGCTGATTGCAAATCCATGTAATGCCTTCAAGCTATGTAAAATGCGACAAAAACGTAAGTCTCACAGTATATTGAACTGGCGTATGAAAGGCTTTCTCATGGCATCTGTGTCCCGTGTCAGAGATAAATAGTGCTTTTAATTTGCTGGCCACTTGGGCCAAGTTTGCTTTAAGGAGGAAGCCAGTTTGGAGAATTAACAGTAACAGAAATGGTCTCTTGGGAAAAGCTATTGGTGACGTTTAACATTTTTTAACGTATGGTTTCAGTGATTTCTAAGTGGCCATTTTATAGGCACTGGGTCAAGGTGCCTTGAAACTGAGCTTAAGTACTATGGACACTGCCTGAATGAATATTCAGGGAAACCGGGCGGTGGAGGCAGAAGAGGGTGAAGTAGGAGTAATCTTCACTTGAATAGCATTCTCTGGGGCTGCTCTTGAAACCATGGTGGGGAAGCCAGCAGCATCTATGGGACCTGGGGGCCTTTTCATAGCACAGAACTCTCCCATGCCAGCCCCACCAAATCAGGTCATACTCATACAAAACCCTCAGATGATCTAAATGCGTGGGCAATTTGGGGCCATCATACTGGGACCCCCACAGCCCCGGTTTCATGGTGGCCAAGCACACGATGACATGGTCTCACTTTTTCTTTGCTCCTCCTCCTGTCTAACATCTTCCTTGTTAGAGGCAAACTAACATCCACAGCTGAAGACATCCTACCTGTCTCCTTGCTCCCATACCCACTCTTCAGACCCCAGATCTCTGTGCTTGCCATTACTAAGAAACCATTTCCGGGGCTCTTTCCCTGACTGTGGATGTTTCCCTGGTAACTTGGTAATGCCTGCTGGGCTGTGGGTTCATCCTGACTCCCTGTGGCCGAGCCTTGCCTTTTTACTCTGTTCTGAGATCCTATGCTTCTAGGCTGTTCCATGGAAATGCCACACTCCCTTTGGTTTTAAGTTCCATCTGTACATGGGGGTGAGGCAGGGTGGGGTGGGGGGATTTTTGTCTCTCTCATGAAATTCCTTCAGCCTCATTATCAGTTTCTTTACTGGTATTTGTGAGGTGCTGGGAGGGAGAAGGGTAGTCATGCTAAGTACTTGAGGTACTGAAAACCAGGGATTACTCGGAAGGGAAAAGAGCATGCAGCTACTAAAAGAATTCACTTCTCAGACCCCTCTGGATGCTTCACATGGCCCCCATCTTTGCATCATGAAGTCCAGCTTGTAGCAGGTGCCCTGAGGCATCTGGATATCCAAACCCAGACCTAGACTGGCCAGCCAGTTATCCCCCGAAGCAATTTGGTCCCTGTGTTCCAAACTGTGCTGGGGTGGTGGGGAAGGGCTCAGCAGAAAAGTGAACTGGCTATTTAGAAGCACTGCTTACAAATTCAGGCTCTGTGGGCTGAGGGTTAGCGCAGCCAATGGTCAAGGGAACATTTTAGGGTCAACCAAAATAGGGATCACCCAGACCAGACTCCTCTAGTCAGAAGATACCGGGAGAGGCAGAAACAAGATGGCTTTCTGGCCATAGTGAGTCCGAGGACCGCGCTTACAACTCCCATTCTTCTTGAGGCCCACAAACCAATTTTTCTCCGCATGCTTCTTGGATGTGTAAGTATTATAATGGTTTTCTTCCAGCCTTTCCAGGAATAGGCATTCTTCATCTGGTGTCTGCTAGAAGGGTAGAAGCCAAGGCAGGGGAACACAATTAGTGAGTGCTGTTCACCAGCTGTATGAAAATCCGAAATTTCTTTCCTACTGGTGATTTTTCACTAAAAGGCTGGGATTTTTGCCTCAGCAAAATCCCGGCAAATTTTACACAGTATTAATGTTCATTATGAACATTAATACTGTGTAAAATTTGCCCCAAGCATAAAAATGTAAAACTATATACTGGAACTTCATTGAGTTTCTGTCATAGTTTTGAGACATGCCTTGAACTCCTGATCTGCCTTCTCTTCTACCTGCCTTGCACAGGCATGTGCCAATCATGCTTGGCCACTCAGAAAAAGAGAAAATAATTTTAATTATTTTAGTTGTTTTTGCTATTTGTGAAGAGAATTATACTGTTTTTTAAATTTTATTGCATATGTTTATATCTGTGTGTGTCTGTGTGCATTCGTGTATGTGTGTGTGTACATGCATGTACATGTTTGTGTGTGTATATGCGTGTGCACATGTGTATGTGCACACAAGTGCATTCACATACCCACTCATGTGTGGAGGTCAGAAGTCAGTTCTACGTGTGGGACCTGAGGATCTAACTCAAGTTGTCAGGCTTAACAGAGCCTTCCACTGAACCATGCACCCTGTTCATGAATTGTACTCTAAAGAATTCACAAGGAACCCAAGGGATGACAGCTCAGCAGGTAAAAACGCCTGCCTTTACACAAAATCTAACGATCTGAGTTTGATTCTGAGGACCCACGTGGTGGAAGAAGAGACCCAGCTTCCAAAAGTTGTCATCTGACCTTTACCTTGTGCCATGGTACACATCTCCCCTACCCTGCCTCCTGCCCCACTATACTATATAAATAAAATTTTATAAAAACCACAGCTTCTTTAAAAAGGAAAAACCCCAAAGCCCAGCACCAGGCACCTGTGGGCATTTGTTACTTGCTTGATTGGTTGGTACAGAGACAGAGATTAAATGCAGGACATTGTACCTACCAGGCAAATGCTCTACCACGGAGCTGTGTTCCCAGCTCTCAACAACTGATAACAGTTCATGAGTACGTCCCCTATTTCTTCAAACATACAGAATGTATAAGGACCTATTGAAATACATTCATAATCTATAAAGGTCATAATCTACTTATCTTCTGTGTTTTTTACTATTATTGGTTTTTTGTTTTTTGGGGTTTTGTTTTGTTTTGTTTTGTTTGACTATACAGCGTTTCTCTGTGTAGTCCTGGCTGTCCTGGAACTCACTGTGTAGACCAGGCTGGTCTCAAACTCAGAAATCCACCTGCCTCTGCCTCCCAAGTGCTGGGATTAAAGGTGTGTGCCACCACTGCCCAGCTTGTTGTTTTTGTTTTGTTGTTTTGTTTTGTTTGTTTTCCAAGGGTTTCTCTGGAACTTGCTTTGTAGACCAGGCTGGACTCACAGAGATGCCTCTGCCTCTGCCTCTGCCTCTGCCTCTGCCTCTGCCTCTGCCTCTGCCTCTGCCTCTGCCTCTGCCTCTGCCTCT
>JADRCH010000225.1:2056091-2138670 GCA_019843965.1 Rhynchomys soricoides | reverse complement strand
CCTCTGCCTCTGCCTCTGCCTCTGCCTCTGCCTCTGCCTCTGCCTCTCTGCCTCTGCCTCTCTGCCTCTGCCTCTCTGCCTCTGCCTCTCTGCCTCTGCCTCTCTGCCTCTGCCTTTGGGAGTGCTGGGATTAAAAGCATGCACCCTCATGCCCAGCTTTAGCTACTGTTTTAGTACTTGGGAATAAACTTATGAAAATGTATTCAGTATCCCTACCAAGGAAAAGTGAAGTTAAAATATTAATGACCAGGAGTAGTGGTGTACACCTGTAATCCCAGCACTCAGGAGGCAGAGGCAGAGGGATCTCTGTGAGTTTGAGACCAGTCTGGTCTACAGATTGAGTTCCAGGACAACCAGAGCGATTACACTAAGAAACCCTGTCTCTAAGAAGAACAAAACAAATCAAAAACAAAAAATTTAATCATTTGTTAGTTATGATATCTTTGTGAGGATGGCTTGAAGATAGAGTATCAGAGTCTGGAACACCTCTCTCCGTCTCTACCCCGCTCTCCTTCTTCCCCCCTCCCCCCCTCTTTTTCAGTACTGAGTCGAACCTAAGTCTCCCCACATGCTGGACAGGTATGCTACACCAGGCTATATTCCAAACCCTACAACATGCATTACCGATGAACCAGCAGCTTCACTTCTAAGACTGTATCATTAAGAGGAAGTCGGATGAATGTAAGGTGATAATTTGAGGTGGGTTTTGAAGTACTGGCTATTGTGGCAACAAATATCTATGGTAAGTGATCAGTAGAGGGGATACAGTCCCCTCCTCACAGTGGAATCCGGCATAGCTGAAGGCTTGTTGAAATAGCCCAAGCATATTAATAATATGGCTACTTGGAAAATGTCTACCAGCTGACAGTTTCCCTACAATTGCCTATTAAAAGGGAGAAAAACCAATGTTTCAATTATTTTATTGCACCAGATTTTGGACTGCACACTCTCAACTTGGATTTAAGGCAATGATGTAGGAACTCTTAGGTTGGACACTGTCCTTTTGATGACCTGCCATATCTGACTGTGCCTTCTTCAAGTCACATGATCCTTAGGGATTCTTTACCCACAGATGATTTGTGATTCCCTTCCTCATGGTTTATGATCAGATCACTCATTGTTCTTTATGTGTGGGCATGTTTATTTTTTTAGGGTATAAGACCTACCAAGCAGAGAGGTGGAATATCATTAACCTCTGTGGTCTTGTATCTCCCTTTGTACACAGAGCTTTGCAGATGATGCCTCCCCATTACCTAGGAGTAGGTTAATGGAATTCTTTCTTTCTTCCTGCTTGGGTAGGAGCCAGATTCCTGCTAAGCAAACAGCTTACTACTGAGCTACATCCCAGCCCCAGAGTTAGCTTTTATTAGCAAGGAACTAGGCAACAGGAAGTGTTCAGCTTCTTATTCATTTATAGTCTAGGGAAATGACACTTGGGTGAGACATTGTGGACCCTTCTGGAACAAAATAGGATATAAATATAGTATTTAATTGAATGACTCTGCCTCTGGAGGAACTTGGTCCAGACACTAGTACTGGGGCACATTGTTGAGACAGAAGGAAGAAGGAGATAGTTTTAGACCATGTGGGTTGTCATGACCCTGTAATAGGATCACCCTGTGGTGGCCCTAGGTGGGTGTCAGGCCTGTGTTCAGTGATGCAGGTGGGGATGGTCACGTTCTGCACCTGTTTTTCCTCTGTCACACTGGTGCAACCGATAGAGTGGCTGAGTCATGGCTGAGCTGGCCATCTCAGAGGTACTCCTTAAGCCAGGCTCTCTGTCTTCTTGCTCTACACTTGGCATAGTGCTGGGGATGTGTTCCTTAGCTCTTGATTCATGCCTATTCTTGTGGTTGTTCCTATTTTTATATTCTGCACACTTTCCCCCAATTACTTAAGTGATACACACTCATTGTAGAAAATTTGGAAAATGCAGGAAGCCATTAGTGTATGATAAATTCATCCACTTACCACCCCTGTAGATAACTATATTAATATTGTTATACAGTGTTCCAAATTAAAGTTTTCAAAATAAAAATATCCCTTCTGTACAGACCAGGATGAATGCATGCCTAAAATTTGTTCAGAGTATGAGATAGAGCCTTTATCTATGTTAGAATGCTTCTTTGTCTATTTGGTATATGCAAAGAGATTCTTAGGTATGACATGCTAAGATCATATTTGGGTGACTTACAATGATGGCCTCGGTTGATGTAGAAGAGGGTTGTTTATTTCCTGGAGTCTGCGGGACACTGGTTTCAGGTAGTTCTCCCTCAACATTTGTATTCAAGTATTAAAATATTAGAATAGATGTCAAAATTAATTTCAATTAAAAGAAACCTAAAGCCGCACCATGATCTCTAAGACATAGTGAGTATGTGGGGCATACAAGCTGCTTGTTTGTCTTAGAGGGAGTCGCCAGTGCAGTGTCTCCCAAGTGCCAGAAGCTAGTGAGCAAGTTCAGTGCACTTGTCTCCTTGGACCGTCTATGAGGTTGGTACTGTCTGTTGCTATAGACAGGGTTCACAGTGGACAAACAACTTGTCAGAGTAGGAGAGGTGTGAGCTTCATTTGTGAGTCTAAGAAGGAATGATTGATCAGTTGGCTGATTTGATGGACCATTGGAAGAACTACCTTAAAGTCTGTGAGGCAGCAGTCCCTTCCCAATTCCAACCACCTGACGTCATCTTCTCCTGTGACAGGATTCCATCTCCTTCCCTCTAGTGGGCAATGAGAGAACTGCACTGTTTCCGCACTCAGCAGGCTTCTTGTGCTTTGGCTGGATTGGCAATTTGATACCTCTAAAGGTTCCACCCGACTAAACCTACCCCACAGACTGCCCTTTTGTAGAAATCATCTTCCTGAAAGGGAAGGCTTGGGTCACAAATTACAGGGAAGATTCTTGTAAGTGCTCGGATACAGAGAAGGGAACACTGAATCCAAAAGCTTTGAAAGTTGGTTTGACCTCTTGGAGAGGAGGTCCCCAAAGGGGTCAGTTGCCTCTCTTTCTGCTCCTTTCCCACTAAGACGAGGTTTATTCAGTCAGACCAGCATCAAGCTCTGATTCCAAGAAGGAAGGAACAGATAGAGAGCCTTAGCTACCAAGAAACAGCTAGATGTCATTTTTCCATGTGGCTCATTCATCCTTACAGCCTGTTCAGCACCTACAGATGATTGTTAAATTGAATTCCTAAAATTTGTTAAACATTTTAGGTGATTCTGGAATGGAAGACATTATCTTCAAATTTTAATACAATTGATTTTTTTTTAAACTTTAAACGACTGTAATGTTGATTTTTATTTAGAAAAAAAAACCAAAAGCATTACAAGGCTTGGGAGCTGACACACACAGGAAACCTAACTTCAGCATCTGATACCTACGTTAAAAAATAAAGCCAGGCACAGGGTGTATTTGTCCCAGCACTGGCTACTGGAAGACAGGTAGACCCTATGGTTTTCTGGCTAGGTAGCCATTCTACTTGGCAAGTTCTAGGCTAGTGAAGGACCCTGACTTTTTTTTTTCTTTAAAAGTAGACATCACCTGAGGACTGATAGCCAAGGTTGTTCCTGGCCCTCAGGTGCTCATCTACAAATAGGTGCAAGCCCCCACCCCCAGGCAGAACATTAAGAGACACACATAGCCCTCACTCGACTCAAGAAACATTTTCATATTGAATGGATAAGGTAGGATTGGGTACTCTGAAATGAGTGTCTGAAAAGTTGCTAAAGCACCGGTCATCCTTCCTTCCCCTCCATCCGTACGATAAGCTGAGTATTTTGAGAAGATGCCACAAGAAACTCTTTTATGTCTGTGCCTAAAATATGGCAAAGTAGAGGGCGGGAATCGAACTGGAAAAACCAACAAACAAAGACTAATTGATGGTGTCTCATTTGCATCGCTCCGTGTAACAAGACTTCTGGAAACCTCAAGCCTTGGCCGAGTCTGGAGGCATCAGCCTCATACTTACCGAGCCGTATAAAAGTCCTTCGGTGTCCATGGCCAAGTACTGGCCAGTCTCTGTACCCTTTATATACACTTCGCCTGCACTTTCCGCACTGAGCTGCAGCTGAACTGGAGTGGAAATAACACAGAGAAAGTCAGCAAACACAACACTTTAGCCAATAGCCCTACAGTCAGGACGGCCGGCCATGGAAAATTCTGCTTATCCGTTTTTTTGTAGAGCTCTGAGGAGGAGCCCTCAGTGAATCAAAACAGTAGTTTCCTTTCCTTTCTGTTCCAGGGAGAGCTGGCCAGGGGAATTACAGTCCTGAGACAATGAGAGACAAGGGCTGGCTTGCCAGCCCATGTACCCTGTGCATACCTGCTCAGTTCCTCTGTGCTCTCCCTCTGTCACCTGAGGGAAAATACAGGGAGAAGTGACACTGGTTTCCCTGGTTCTGCTAACCTAGAGTTCTTGGAGTACAGCAGTCCCTGTAGAACCCCCCCCTTTGTTTTCCTCATCCTCCAGTTCACGCACAAGTGACAAATAATTATGTTACCCCAGAAGATGCACCTCTCTGTCCTCGAAGTCTGCTTTAGAGACTCAAGACTCCCTCCAACTTCCTATAGTGAGTAGAGCTTATTGAAACTATAGGAAGGGAACTGGGAGCCGCTGGCTTCTATTCCTGCTGCTCTCCCTAGCTTTGGTCATCCCTGAGAATAAGGGTCATGAGACCATAGGCCAAAGGATACGCAGGAGCTGCGCTCTCCAGCCTCAGATCACTCACTTTCTCCCTATGTAACTTTTCAGTTTGTGTGTGCGTGTGTGTGCCCATATGTGATTTATGTTGTCCCTCAGGATCTATTCACCTCCTTTTTTTTAGATAGTCTCTCATTTGGTCTGGAACTCTCTGATTAGGTTTGGCTGTGGCTAGTGAGCCCAGGGACCTGCCTGCTGCTGTCTTCCCCAGCACTGGGATTACAAGTGTACCTCACGGCACTCAGTTTTTCCACGTGCCTTCTGGCAGCTGATCCTGTGTTCTCATCCTAGTATGGCAAGCATCTTCCTAACTGAGCTATCTCCCCAGCCCTCACTCTTAGGTACCAAACTCTTTTGTACCTAAGGATCCTTGCACATCCCATGCCTCTGTCTGGCACCTTCTTCCTCCAGATGTTTATGAGGCTGGCTCTCCTCATCCTTCAGGCCTCTGCCTAAATGTCTTCACAGAGAAGATACTCAAGTGGCTGTGACTCTCTGTCCATGGGTCCTGTGGTCCCTGTGCCTCCCTAGTAGACACTCAGCATGCAATTGTTTCATTAATTACAGCTTTATCTGAGAAGCAGAAAGAGAGGAAGGGAAGGAATCACACTATACTACAGTGTCCAGTTGGTCTCTGTTGAGTGAATGTCACCAGCTAATGTTGACAGAGATGGTTCTGCCAAGCCATCCTCAACAAGCTGTGGTCTTTGAATTGCATTTCCAACACAGTCTCTGGAGTTAATGGGGTCAAGATGAGAGGTGTGAGGCTGGAGGCTGGACCCTGCCCCCAACTAGCCTAGACTAGGAAAATCCATACGTATAGTGAGTGGATTAGTGAAGCCCAAGATGTGGACAGGGGATGGGGTGGAGGTAGAAGAGGTTAAGAGCCTTGGAGATTCTTTTTTGAAAATCAAAAATAGTAGAGATGTTTGTACAACTTTGTGAAGAAAAATTGTAAGGGCCAGAAAGATGGCTCAGCAGGTAAAAGTCACTGCCATGCAAACCTAGTGACCTGGATCCCATAGTAGATTAGGCTTGTTTTTGTTTTGTTTTGTTTTGTTTTGAGATAGAATTTCGTGTAGCTCAGGCTGGCCTCAAACTTGCTACCTAGCCAAGGATGACCTTGAACTGTCAAAGCTCTCTCCTCTATTGCCCACGTACTAGAATTACAGGCTGTGTCTCCACACTCAGTGAGGAAGGTTTTGTTTGTTTGTTTTTACAGCATTTCATTTTCTAGTTCTGTCTCTTGCTTCAGGGCTAGGTGAGGTTAAGTTCTTTCCTTCTGTGAAATCCCACCCCGGCATTGGAAAGGTCTCACAGAGGTAAACAAGAGCTGGAGACCTGCCTAGCACATGACCTCAGCCCTCAGCCAGAGATGGTCTGCTGGTGAGAGTCGGCTTAAGAGTTTTCTCTAAAAATATTATTTCTCCAGGATGTCCAAGTTTCATAGCTCATTTTCACTGGGTTTCTTTCTGGCTGAGTTTCCTGCACATATCTTTACTTCTGTGAGTAGGGCTGGCGGGAAGGCACAATGCCCAGCCTACGGTGCTCACGTCAGAGACTGGGTATCCAAACCGTTTGGTGGGAACTCCATTCTAGTTCCGCAGACCTACACCGTCCCAGCTGCTGGCTGCTGGGGACCATCACGGGAGGAGGAAGTGTGACGTCAGAAAGATGCAAGGTCTGGCCACACCGCACGTCCCTTCCTCCTGTAGCAGAGCAGGGGCAAGGATCAAAAGCCATCCTGTGCCTTCACGTGCACACAGGCGTGTTCACTAAAGTTTGTGCATGGTGCCAGACACGGTCCCTGCTTCCAGGGCTTACACAGGACTAGGGAAACAGACACACAACTTGTGACTCAGCAGCTCAATAACAAAAGCAGATACAAAAGTAAAAAGGACAATTAATGTCACCATGCCTCCCCCAGCCTGTTACTTTGTCCCTCTTTCTGTCACCTCTCTCAACCTTTGTTACTGTAGAGAAAAGCTGGAGATAACAAGAGAGGGAATAAGAAATCCCTGGTGAAAACTTCCTAACAAACATGAGCTAGTATGTATAGCTCATGGACCGATGTGGATGTGTGCGAAGTGTAAAACTCACCAGAAACCAGCCAGGTGTGCCTAGCAGCTGCCTTGGGAAGGCTGAAAAAGTGGACCCATAGCGGGGACTGGGGGGGTCTGATTCATCCTCATGTTCTCTCTAGTTCTATAAAATCAGTTCTGCAACCATTTCTGATCCTGGGTTGATGACATTTACTGGTCTTTGGTCTGTATCTAGTGCAAGTTTTTGTGTTGTAACAACATACACATGAGCTATTATAAAGTTTTTAATCAAAGATTTTCCATCTCCCACAATTCTTCCTTCCTTCCGGGAGAGGAAATGTTTTAAAGGCTTGTTCCTAGTCAATGGACAAGACCTCAGAGCTATCCAAGACTCTCATCCTTTTCCTTCCTTCCTTCCTCTCTCCTTTTGCTCTTTAAAAAAAAAAAAAAAAAAGATTTACTTATTTTATCTATGTGAGCACACTGTTGCTGTCTTCAGACACACCAGAAGGGGGCATGGTTGTGAGCCACTATGTGGTTGCTGGGAGTCGAACTCAGGACCTCTGGAAGAGCAGTCAGTGCTCGTAACCTCTGAGCCACCTCTCCAGCCCCCTTTGACCTTTTTTCTTGTGTGTGTGAAGTGTGTGTGGCAGGGGCGTGCATGCTATGCCGCACATGTAGAAGTCAGAAGACAACTCTGCAGAGTCAGTTCTCTCTTTCTAAAACCTTTACATGGATTTGAGTCAAAACAAAACAAAACAAAACCATATTCAGTTTTAGACTTGCAAACAAGTGCTTTACCTGCCAAGCTACCTTGCTGGCCCAAAGATTCGATTCTTGCTCCTGGTGATCTCTGAAGTGATCTGTGACCCATTCAGGCTTTAGTGTCCTTAGGACCCAGACGTGCCGGGGGTGGGTGGGTGGGATGCAGGATGGAATGGAGGGTCACAGGAGCTCTACTGTCTCTATATTTAACACCCACTGCCAGGCAAATGGTGTCCTCACTGAGAGAGAGACCCTGCTGTCTGAGCACAGGAAGGACCGCAGCCCTGGGCATTTCAAATGGCTTATTACTGAAAAACAAAGTCCGCAGCTAGCTGAGTACTTCCTTTAGCTCAGTTCTGAAGTAAAGACAGCAAATTTTGATTTAGCAGAACAGGAAACAACTTTCTAAAGGCAATCTAGTGGTCGATAGGAAATTCTTTTAGAACTTCAGAGCCTTATAAAAATTGACTTGAGCCGGGCAGTGGTGGCGCACTCCTTTAATCCCAGCACTCGGGAGGCAGAGGCAGGTGGATTTCTGAGTTCAAGGCTAGCCTGGTCTACAGAGTTGAGTTCCAGGACAGCCAGGACTACACAGAGAAACCCTGGCTCGAAAAACCAAAAAAAAAAAATTGACTTGAAAAGTGTTGGAAAAGGCTTATGTGGTAGATTTTCTTTTCTTTTTTTAAATGACAATGTGTTACTCTGTAGACCAGGCTGACCTGGCAGTTTCGGTGATGTTCCTGCCTCAGGCTCCCAAGTACTGTTATGACAAGCATGAAGTGCCTTCTCTAAGTGTTTGGTGGATCTGTGGCCCTAAGTTTCCTGAGGAGAACTCAGACTTGTACCTTTAGGTATTTTGTTTTGTTTCTGGTTTTGGTTTTTGGTGCTGGACATTGAACCTAGGACCTCGTTTGTGCTAAGCATAGATGTTGAAGGGTGTTGGTTGAAAATAACAAAATAAATATCTGCCTGAAATGTACAAGATCACCTTTGAGGTTCACGCTCCTATGCTCCATGCTTACTGTTCATCACCTTGTGGTCTCTGGGCACTTACAGCTCCTTCCTAAAGAGGAGCCCAGCACTTTCCAGAGGCTCCACCAGCCTCCACCTGGGTACTGATGTCTTATGCCTAAGGAATAGCTGGCATCTGTTTTCCTATCTGTGACCATAAGCTTCTATGTGGTTGTAACCAAAGCTTGTTCATGGAGAGGCACATGATCCCTTACTTTCTAAGAGCAGAAAGAAGGGAAAAGAATCCAAGGTAGCTAGTGCCAAGACCAGTGAGCTCTGGGGCCACACCTCATGTCCTCTCCTGTCCTGCGCTAGAGGGCTTTACTGCTAAGGCAACAGCTGGTGTCTTGCCCTGGGAAGCCAGAGAGGAGGCCCTTGCTCCTGTGTGGCATGGTCCGCCCTTTATGCCTGCTACCCAGGGAGAGGCCACAGAGATTACGTGCCCAGTTTATTCTGGGTTGGAGACTTCCCGTCTTTGGTTCTGTTTACTCAGAGTGAGGTCAGCCTCATTCAGAACTCAGCCAGGTTGTTTTATGTCAGTGGAGTTTATAATTAAAGTGTAACCACAAACCAGGCTTTGCAAAACATTAAAGACAGAGAAGAGGAAAAATGGACTGGAGGGGGGGAAAATTCCAGTGGTTTTCAGTGTGTGTGTGTGTGTGTGTGTGTGTACATATGGAAAAGAGTTTTTGCTAACATTTGTGAAGGTGTCTTGTCTTTTAACATCTGGAAAAAAGTCAGGGAATTTTTTATTTAGTCCAGAGACTGACTGACACAAATTTGTGTATATTCATATATATAATGTAGATTCTCTAGAAGAATTCCCCTATAATCAAATAAGGGGTGTTGGGTTAGACTCAGGGACCTGGGAGGCTGATGTACCACATATGGCAGGCTATCGTATCCTGTTGGGGGGACATTCCTTCCTGTAGGCCTTCCCCTCTTTTTGGCTACAGCAGCAGGGCCCAGACCTCCCCAATGTGGTAATTTGGAAAGCTGTTCTGACTTGGAGTCCAAGCTGGTGGGGAATAGAATGCCTTTACCATTAAATATGGATTCCCATCAGACCAGACAACGGAAGTCTGGACTCCCCCCAAACGGTATACAGGGAAGAATTTCACTAGAGTGTGGTCTGCTTGGATTCAGGGCAATGCAGTAAGATCCTTTGGACCAGCAAACTCCCCTGGTGCCTTTAGGATGTGGCTAGATTTATAAATATTTGATTGGCACACACTCTGCTGAAGAACATTTCCATCTGTGTGGCAAGTGGTGCCGAGGATCCCTCCTCTCCTACCCCCAGTCTCCTTCCTACATACTGGGGGAGGCTGGGGGGGCTGTGAGTTACACAAGGAGGCTGGAGCTTAGGAGTCTCAGGAGTGTGCCACTCCTGTCTCTATAGCTGCTGATCCAGTTGTTCATCTTATAGAAGAGTAAGTCCTGGCATGCCTTCTCCAGAGAGGAAACTCCAGCAGGAAGAAAGATAAGCATAGAACTCTTTGCCTTGGTGACCTCTGTGCCAGGGAAGTGAAGAACCTTATGGGCTATGGCTTGGGCAGGCTGTGGCTCTGTGCCAGGTTGCAAGAGTTCTGATTGAGACAGTCCTAGAAAAGCTGGGGTGTAAAGTCACTGGAAGTTCTGTGAAAACATTTAACTTTTATTTAATGGCCAGCTATCAGTCCTAGGGAGGAAGACAATGACAACCATGGAGAATGTCACCTTTTTGAATGGTGTCTGACAGTGCGCTGGACACCCTCAGAAACATCACATCTCACATCCCTACTTTCCAGTGACGTAGGTAACTTAGCATGCTTGTTTTCAAAACAAGGAAAGTGAAGAACAGAGAGGAAAAGTAACTGCCACAAGGTGGTAGAGATCTGGTAAACACTGTAAAAAGACGCCAACCTGCCCTTGCCTGTATGTACCACGTGATAGGATACATAGGCCGATGTAATTAGCTTGTAAGGTGAAAATGTTAGTATCAGGGTGGGATCCTCGGGGAGAGCAGGTTAGAGTTAGGGCAGAGAGATAAGCTCCGCATGATGTCCCTATGAGGGGCTGGTCACATCCTGTTAGCTTTTGGGTTTTCAGCATGATAGTTACTAGTGACCTCAGAGGGCTGTTGTTAGCTGGGAATGACCATCTGTGCAGGGCTTAGCATGTGTCAGTGCTTGACTGGCATTTCTTGAGATCTTGTTGGATTTCAGTTTCTCTGCCAACAATACAAGTCGGTGGCTCATCAAATTAAATGCTCACTGGGCACTGAACCAAGAGACAGTCAAAATGCTGGACACAAAAGCTGCAGTGTGGAGCATCAAGAGCCAAAGTCCTTGTACTCAGGGGGCCCGCCGGAGAGAAGTCCAGCAAATAACCAGACAAGTAAATGCAGAAGTGTAAGTGGCAAGGAGAAGGGCACCAGTCTGTGGCATCCCTCACACACTCTGTGTCCAAAATGGACACTTGACTGCTTGTCTCTCAGGACCAGCATTGTGCTATCCAAAGCAGCCTTTTTACTAACTGCATCCCTTTGGATTCCAGAACCTGCAGCCACTAATGTCTGCTCGTCACTATCATGGATACTATGGCAGTGTACCTAGTGTGATATCGTGTGTGGGTAATTGCCTGTAGCTATGTCCCAGGCCTTAGTGAAGCCACAAGCTCAGACCACCCCTCTCTACAGGAATCTGGTTGAGACATTTCACCTAAAATCTATTTTAGAATAATCAATGCACAGCATCCTCCAGAGGTTGATGCCGTGGATAAGGTACCTGGGAACTGTCTCTCCCAAGGGTAAGACAGACAAATTTGGATAACCCCTCACTTTGCTCACAGCATGTCAACTCATTGAGGACAAATAGACACTGTGAAAGGAATTAGTTTTTTGTCTTGCAGGGCTCTGAAGGAAGTTGTATTTTGTGGGTTTTATAATTTACCTAAGTATCTGACTAGCTTTTAGGGGTGCTCTTCCTTCAGGAAGCTTTGGAGTATGGCTCTGCTCCACAACCTCTCATTATGCTCAGACCAACGATTAAAGAGCAGAACTCCCATTTGGCAGACTGTGTGTATGGATCATGGCTGTCCAAGGCTTCCACTCCAAACTAACTCCAAACAAACTGAGTCAGCCCAAAGCTGACTCTGGTTCTTGGACGCCTGAGCCTCAGCAGTGCTAACACTAGGCAGAAGAGGGCGACAGATCCACACTCAGGGAGATCACCCATGCCCAGGATGCCCTCTGTGGCAGCCTGATTGGTAGTGTGAGGGCCATAGAGTGAGGTTAGCATGTGAATTCCACTGGGGAGGAAGTTGAGTCTCAATGAGATTAAAAGACTGCCCCAAATTAGGCCTCTGGGGACACTGGGGATCAGAAGACTCATTGGCTGGACAAATTGAAGCTTCTCTCCCAGAGCACTTCATACTAAACGGGGAGAACATTGTCTGGTTAGAAAGTGGCAGGGTAGGGCGTAAGTGCCAGCATTCCAGGGCCCTCACTACAGAGGGTGGGCAGATTGTCCATTGTGGTTTCAACCAGTACAGGGCAGATTGCTGCCTACTTACTGCAGGATTAACTTCTGTTCCCTTGGCCCTTGTTCTTTGTTTCAGAGTAAGCAAACAATAAGCTCATGTAACTGCACTGAATGTTGGCAGAGAAGTTCTGACGTAAAGCCTCAATTCAGACTCCAGCCCTTTGTTTTATGTTGTGTATCCATATGCTGCAGGAGGTCTATAGGCTGTGGATTGTAAGTAACAGCAACTTGCTGCACCATTACCCTGAGCCAGGCAGGCACCATACCCAAAATAGTTACTATATTATTTCATTTAACTCTCCCAAGAAAGCTGTGATCAGTATTCTCACTTTTTAACTCAGAAAAATAAGGCCTGAAAATTTGTGCCTAAGTGGACAAATCCCTGAGCAATGCTGTTTTCCCAAGGCTTCTGACAGCTTAGCCCTATAGGCAAATCCCAAAACACAAGCTGTCCCAATGTTATACACCCAGAGGCATCCTATGCTGCTAATGATCATAGTGAAGGCACATGATACTTGTTCAGAAACCCAGTGATTGTAGGTTCTTGTTACTCTGAAGTTTAAGGTTTCCAAGAATTAGACAAACCTTGAAGCATGCCATTGTAATTGCCCATTGGTTCAGAAAATTGATAAGACTAAATATAAACATTTAAAGTCAGAAGAATTAAAGCTTGATCCCCTGAGCTGTTACTATATTATACTCTATTGCTTTCTGGGGAAGTAGGGGACAAAGCTGTCACCCATCCCTGTTACATATGCATCTGAGACTGCACGAAGGGGTATCTCTGAAGCCACCACTGTGCTGAGTCTGTGAGGTATGGTACCTACACCAGGTACAATTAAACATCTAACACACAAGCTGTCCCATCAGCAGTGTAGTGTAACAGGGTATTTATCATGTGAACTTGGACACAAACTTTCAGGCCTTCTTTTTCTGATTAAGATATAATACTGAACACGGGTTTCTTGGAAGAGTTACATGACATGATACAGTGATATCACCTTTGTTCTGACTATTCTCCCTGCACCTTCTGAGTGTTGAGATCCTAGAGGGTGACACCATGTCTAGTGTATCTATTGCTGGGCCTCCTGTGCTAGGCAAACACTCTGTTAACTGAGCTACATACAGCCTCAGCCCAAACTTGGCTGTGTTAATGTTCTAGAATCTCTATTTTTGACTTGTGCTGGTACCTAGTCTTCATAGAGTGGAAAACATGTTGAAGACAAGACATGTTGAAAACAAAACCCCCAAATCATAATCATACGCCTGTGCCAGCTGCAAGCCCGAGTGCCTGCCTTTTGGGGGAAGGAGGAGACAAATCCGTCACCCATGCCAGTTATATGTGCACCCGAGGCTGCACAGAGGGGTTTCCCTGAAGCCATTGCACTGAGTCTGTGAGGTATGGTACCTACACCAGGTGTAATTAAACATCTAACACACAAGCCATCCCATCAGCAATCTGCACCCCATTTTCAAGCCCATCCCATAGAACCTTGCTTCCAACAGTGTTCTCCTTCATCTCCTGATTTCACTCCTTGGTTTCCCCTCTTGGCTTGCAGCATGTTTGGCTCTTGAGATTGCTGTTCCTCTAATCTGAGATCAAATCTGACTTTTGGCTTCCTTACAATGTCTAATACCTTGGTGGTACTCAGGGAATCTCTGACTCATAGTAGAAAGCAGACACCACACACACACACACACACACACACACACACACACACACCCCAGCACTAGAAGTACTGGCTAGGTAAATTCTTTTTCCTAAGTCATACCTCCATTTATCAACACGGCCTGAAAGCCAGGCTGCTGGGAAAGCCCAGAATTGTCAGCCTCTGGCTCTGTGGCTCCCATCTCTGGCTCCATTAGTGTCTGCAGAATGACTTTACCTCTTCTGCATACCACAGCCACATCTGCGCAATGTGCTGCAGGAAAGCTGAATAATTTATAATGTGTTAGCCTGTGGTTGGAGACTGTGATTCTCAAATCGAGCCCAGTGGAGACATCACCTGGAGAGTCTGTTAACTTGAAATTGAACCTATATCTTTGTTCAGTATTTCCCATCCCTGCTTATCAGGTTCTTCCTGTTGTGGGATGAGCAGGCCCTTGTCTGGCTGGGGGACAGGGGATGATCTTATGTTAGTTTATGGACCTGGGGTGGGGGAGGGGTGTAGTGATTAAACTTTGGCAAAAGTTATATTAGGTCAGCAGAGAATCCTTCCAAAAGCTTGCAGTGAGATGTAATTAGCTAAAGGGAGTCTGTAGTTCTTCATCTTCCAAAGCCAGTCCCTTGGTATATGTGCATTACCTTGCTTCTCAGTGCATTCTGCCTACATAGAGTCTTGGAAAATGGTTTCCTGTACCCAGTTCTTGCCCTCTTCCCATGCTGCACTAGGGAAGACAGACACAAAGGCATGAGTGTATTTCAGATGACTGCTTACTGTGCTGGTCGCTCCTGTCCCTTGTCCCATCGACTGTGCCATCGGGAAGGATCCTCAAGAAGTGGCCCCCATTGCTGCAGTAGAGCAGTTTGGGCTTTTTGTAGTTTCCTAGAGGCAGATTGAACCTCTCGGTCAGGGCTGCGAAGGTTGTGATCTCCCCTTCAGCCATGGCTCAGCAGCAACCGGTGGTGGTACTCTCAGGACTGAAAGAAATTAAACACACCTGTAGACCATTCTTCCAGTAAAGGTGTGATGGACATATTCAAGAAGGGAAGGGTCCCTCAAGGCCACAGGCTGGTCAGGTGATGCCCAAAGTGGATAGACCTATGGGGTGGCAGGTGGCAGAAGAAGGGACGATTCCTGCCTGTGAGAGGTTTTGCAGCCAATTCTCTCTTCTCAATTGGACACAACTGCAAAAAACTAGATTTTTTTTTTTTTTGAACTTCAAATTTAATAATTTGGTCAAGAGGAAAAACATTGTCTTAGCCCCTCCTTCTGGTCTACACACATCTTCAAATTAAATACTTAAGTTGCACTAAAAGAACACCTGGGGTCTGGCTAAAACCCACAGAAGTCAAGAGGCCAAGGCTGAGGTTTGGCTTTCCACCCTCGCACTGTTTTGACTAGGTACTACCAAGCCAGAGTGGGGCAGAGGGCACAGATGGCCCTGCGTTTGAGCACCTCTGAGCGAAGGGTGCTGCAGGGCCAAGAAAGAGTTAATATGTATGGAGACCATCTAAGTGTGCTGGAGGAAGGGAAGGAGACAGAGAGAAGGGATGGGGGGCATTTTAAAAAAGCAAATGTTGCACCCAGGACACTTTCTGAGACAGAACATCTTGAAGGCTGTACTTGGCCACTGCCTTGTCATAGGCTTCCACAGACTCTCTTATCACATGGTGAACTCAGGTCTGGCTTTGTGCCCAGACCATCTTCACCTTAATTGTTTTATAATATGAGCTGTACATGGATATAACTCATATAATATATGCTACACTACATATATAGATATATGCAAATATGATATTATAGAGTCTAACATAGAACATCTTATAAACCTCTAACATTTTATATTTGCATGTATATACTATATATAAATTCATATTTGTGTAAAATATATCAATTATTGACACAGGGCATTTGAAAACAAAATCAATAAGAATATTTTAAGCCATGAATTTGCCCAACCATTTAGGAGAAGAATCTGATAGCTACAAAGACAGTGAAAGTTTTTTGTTTTAGTTTGTCTGTTTAAAGAAGAGCAGATAGCTATATATAAGTATGTAGCTATATATAAGTATATATAAAGCTATATATAAGTAATACATATATGTGTATTAGTGGTTTTATAATAACAATGATTAACAATGATCATCATCAACAACATATTTTGTGCTGGAGGATAATATTTATTAATTTAACCATGATCCTTTAATGTGGACACTAATACTCCCATTATAAAAAATTAAAGCAGGGGCTGGAGAGATGACTCAGCGGTTAAGAGCACTGACTGCTCTTCTAGAGGCTCTGAGTTCAATTCCCAGCAACCACATGGTGGCTCACAACCATCTGTAATGGGATCCGATGCCCTCTTCTGGTATGTCTGAAGACAGCTACAGTGTACACACATACATAAAATAAATAAAAACCTTTACAAAATCTTTTAAAAAATTAGAACAAAGCTTGAAAGTGTTAAATTGGTAGTGTAAGGTCAAAAACAAGAAGATGAGTCTCAGGATGAGTCAGTGAACACAAAGCCCCAGTTGGCGTGTAATTGCGGAGAAGGCAATATGATTTCATTGATATGAAAGTATTGGGACCAGAAGTAGGGTTTTTACCCATTGCATCAAATGTACACCAGCTCCCATGAACTTGTCTTTTAGCTTACCATCATGATTTAAATGCTAGCTAGCTCCAACAACCTTCTTTGTATCTGTTCCCTGCTCTCTCTGTAGCAGGATTCCACATAGCTGCTCAGTCCAGAAGAAACTCATGCCAGTGGCCAGCCACAACCCCACATCCCATGCCCTATTGAGTCCTGCACAAGTACTCATGGGAAAGTATTCAATCATTAACCAAAGCATCGATCTGGATAGCTTATCTTTGTGACCATAATTAGAGCTTGTAATGGAAGCATCTATGGTTTTTTCTCTGCTCTTGGTGCATTCTCTGACTCTGTAGTCCCACAGGCCAGTTATGGACTTTAGTTTCACTTACCATTTGGGATGCTCTTGTAAATACCCCCCCCAACTCCCAGTTTAAATATACATATACTTTCAAAGACAGATGATCACAAATGGCTCCTCAACAAAATGGTGCAACACTGATTTTGCCACATAATACAGTAAGAGACAGAAAATGCTTCTTACCTCAGCTGCAGAGGGAGGTTTGCCTTGCCTGGCACATTGTGTTTTCCTTGCAAATTCTCAATATTTTCCAAACATGGCCCTTTCACCTCAAGCTTCTGGTCTCTTTGCACACCTCCCCCTTCTCTCTCAACTGTTTGCCCTACTCTCATTTCTTACTCTGCTTCTTTCTGAATCACTTTATATTTTCCCTGTGAGAAGTGCTGGAGTCTCCAGCATACTAACTGTTGTTTTGAGACAGGATTTCTCTGTGTAGCCTTGGCTGAAACTCACTTTGTAGACCAGGTTGGCCTTGAACTCATTGAGACCTACCTACCTCCTCAGTGCTGGGATTTAAGGCATGTGCCACCACTTCCCAGCTCTGCATATTAATTTAACATGCACTGTACCATTGAGCTATACCCCAGCTCTCTGGATCCTCTATGATGTAAAGCAAGATAGCGCTTTCAAGAGGGACTAACTTCACATGTCTCTCCACTAGCTCACAGATCCCCCTTCTTTACAATATCACTAAGAGATCATATAAATTTTTTCCATTTATTTTTATCCCTGATACTTCCTAGACTGTGTACTAAGTTTGCTGTATAGGAAACAATAGGCACACTGGTGTTAATCTTAGTGGAGTAGAACTTTCTTGTTGTCTCAGGATCTCCTTCAGTGGTAGTTTCTGATTGCATTTCCTATACTTCCTAAGTTGTGTACTTAATTTGCTGTATAGGTAACAGTCCCCACACTCTAATGGCTACCACTGGTATTGTCAATTTTAGGAGAGTAGAACTTTCCTGTTATCTCAGGGTCTCCTCTAATGGCAGTTTCTGTTTGCATTCCCTCTGATGTGGGCCAACTACATGTCAAGGATGGCCTTCCTTTAGTCCCAGTCAGAAGTGGCTGTCAGATTGTTTTCAAAGCGCTGGGCATGGATTTGGCTCTCCCTGCCAGTATCCTTCCTTGCCTCTATCAATTGGGATGAAGATGAACAGTTAGATACACCAGAATACTGCATGGGGTTGGAGGTTCCAACTCTGGCTAAGGATTATACTAATGTTCTCATTTACATGTGTGTATAAGCCATGCAGTCTGAATGTTACCCCTCAGAACCTTCAACAATTTAGTGGCATTGGCCAGCACCCGGCCGGCCCGGCCGGTCCTTCTGGTCCTTCAGAAGTACAGTGAGAACTGCAGTATCTACAGTTCTTTATTCTCCGCCTGCTCCCCCTGTAAGCGGGACAGTCATGGGATGGCTATACAGTTGCATGCGGCTCTCTACTAACGCTGTAGTTCACATTTGCACATGAATGCTGAAAGCCACATGTTGCCTCATTAAAATAAGCCTGGCGTCACTATGGAGCTGCTAGCGGTGGCAGGTGGATTTATGAAGCATCTGAAGCCAGAGGGTGGGGCATAAAAACCTCCTATTTTTAATTTTATTTACAATTTATCTATGTTTTGAGAATTGGACAGGCCAGAGTTCTTTGGCTTATTCGTTGTTTGCTAATGGATATGAATATGGTATGGCAAAAACCATAAGGTAGCAACACTAACAGGTTCCCAGGAATTGACACAAATTGCTTCCAGAAATGAATGCATCGACTAAGTGAAATCAGGCATTAAGTATAGTGTGGATTTGTAGACCCTGCTTTTCATTACTATTGGCTGGTTTAGTGGCTATCTGGAGAGAGGATTTTCTGTATGGGAGATGGGGACTAGTCTAGTGGACTCCCTCTCTCCTTTTACACCAAGCTGGCTCCTGGATTTGGGACACTGCTGAGATTTTAGGAAAGCCAGATAATTTTTCTTGGTTTGCCAGTGACAGAAAAGTAAGAGGAACACTAAACCAATTGGAATGTCCATGTTAAAGCTGACAGAGTCAGTCGGCTGTGGCCTCTGGGTCAGACACATGAGGTAGGAAGAAGTTGATACCCTTGCCTGGGAACTCATGCCCTTTCTCCACGTGGGATACCAAGTATCTACTGCACACATAGCCCAGGGCATGCACAAATGGGCCATGAGAACGTGGCTGTGCCACTCATTCAGGAGATGTTTCCTCTGCTGATGCCCACTCTACCTACCGCACAGAATCCTCTAAAGGGTTAAACAATCACAACATTTAAAAAGCACTTGAAAAAGCATAAAAATGTGACCCAACCTGTTAGACATAGAGCACATGGTTTATTAAACTGGTTGAAGCCTGGTTTGATCTGGATCAGCTTTATTTAAGATAGTTTTTATTCTCTTCTATGTGTGGCATACATTAGCTAAGCCTTTCCTCTTATTAACTTACAAAGGTGATAACAGAAGATGAAGGAGGTAAAGATTAACTGCTGTGTAATGGAGAATCCAAGTCCTTGTTGCAGATTCAGATATGGGCATATGGACAGTTATGGAAGTGACTCCTGGGAATTGGAGAAAGGTTTACAGTTCTGAGAACCAAAGACAGACAAACATTGACATCTGTAGGCCTGTTTTAACCCCTGTTGCTGTTTATATAACAGAGACTATCCATGGCTATTAAAAATAGTGTGTTTCTATTAAGGTAGTCTTCAAACCTAGCACATATAAAACAGGACTTAGCTTCAGTTCTATATACTGTTCATGTCTCTATAAATGACACCATCCAGAAGCCTTACTACTACCTCTAGAGATATTAGCGCACTTTAGATTTTATTAAATCAGATGTGAATGTTAAATGTTAAAAATAAATAAAGTGCATTTTTAGCTAACAGCTAGTAGGGGCAAGAGGGATGAAGCAGAGTAAGTAAAACTGCATTTATACAAATTATCCAGAAAAAATAGAAAGGCTAAAATAGTATTCAAAAGTAGATGGATAAAATCAATCCAAACATATGTATAGCCACAATAAATATAAATGGACTAAATTATTTGGATTAGGAGTTCTTTAAAATCCATATAGGCATGTATATTTTGACTACAAGAGACATACTTAAAATATAAGCATACAGAATGGTTAAAGCAAAAGAGTAAAAACAAATAAACCAGCTTCAGTGGAATGCACACTGCGGACAAGTCAGCAAGACTCAGTCTTAAAAAACAAGTGGAATGAAGAGGCAGCTAAGATATGGGGGAGAATCTTTACGGGTTGACAATGACTTGTCAGCTGACATAAGATTAATATCTGGGATATATAAAGAGCTCAGAAAAGTTAAACAAGAGAAAAACAACCCACTCAAAATATGGGCTAAGGAACTAGACAGGGAGTTCTAACAAGTACAAATACAGATGAGCAATAATTTTTAAGAACCGACCACCATTCACAGCCAGGGAGATGAAAGGGGAAACTACTTTCAGATCCATCTCACCCCAGGCAGAATGGCTGTCATCAAGAAAGCAAATGGGATCACAGTGGTGAGGGTGTAGGGAAAGGGGAACTCTTAGTGACAGTTGATATGACTGGAAACACAGTTGATGACAGCGTAAACCAATGCAGGACTGTGATCTGTGTGGAGGCTTCTCAAAAAGGTGAAACTACAACTCTCATATGACCCAGCTACACCGTTCCTGAGCGGATAACCAAAGCACTCTTGTGTCCAATGGCAGAGTCATGTGCACAGCCAAGCTCATTGCTGCTTTATTCACAATGGCTATGAGCTGAAGTCAGCCTAGATGTTAATCAGCTGATGAATGGTTATCAAAAATGAATATACACCAAGGGGGATTTTGTGCACCCATAAAGAAAGGAGAAATATGAAATCTACAGGAAAAATGGGTGGAACTTGAAAATATAACATTAAGTGAGGTAGCCGGGTTAAAAAGGTTGTAACTCTCCCTGATATGGAGAGCCTGTCTTCTGATTATTGTATTATGTGTATTTATGTGAACATGAGTGTTTAGAGGCTAAACCACTAGAAAGAGGGCCATGGGAGGGGACAGACAGGCTTTAGGGAAGAGGGAAGGTGGCAGAACATATGTAATGTCGGAGTGGGAGGAGGGGTGCCGGGGGTGGGAGGGTTAACCAGGTATAAGGGGGAAGGGGATAGAGAGGAGCAGGTTCAGGTAAGACCAGCCCAAGATAGGCATGCAGGACAGAGCCACTGGGAGAGGACGTTGTCAGTAAGGATGAGGCTATACATTCATATCCCCAGTATCCATGAAAACACATGTGACATCACCTGTAACTCTAGGGCTGGTGAGGCAAAACCAGGAAGATCCCTGGGGCTCAGTGGCCAGCCAGCCATTGAGTGAGCTCCGGGTTCAGTGAGGGATGCTGTCTCAGAAAACAGAGTGTAGAATGATCAAGGAAGACACCCAATACTGACTTCTAGCCTATGCACCCCTATGCACACAGACATGTACCATACCCCACCCCCACACAGTTCTCTCTCTCTCTCAAATAAGTATTTTAAAAATTTAAACATGATAGATGAATAATAATAAAAGTTTAAAAGTTGCCCAGGCTACATTGATATGAGATAAAATAATTCCAAAGTAAAAAAGATGATTAAAAACACAAAGGAATCATTTCGTAGTGATAAATGGACAAATTCAACTGATAGATTTGAAATTTCCAAGTTCATGCATATCTGATGACACAGTGAATGCAAGGTTAAAATTGAAACAAACAAACAAACAAAAACCCTAAGAAGTTGATAACCTCACAATGACAGTGAGAATCTTTGCCCACCTTTGCCTTAGCCAATAGCACCAGCAGATAAACCTACAAACAGGGTTGCAGATGGTGGAACAGCATGACCACCGTTTAACTGAGTAGCTGCCTGAGAGGATCTCCACTTAGCAATGAAGTAAACAGCATACTCTCAGGGATCCGTGGGATTTTATTTACCAAGATCGCAAAAGCAAGACTCAACCCAGATAAAGGCATTTGTTTCCCCAGACTATTGTTTGAACAGAAACCACTCCCACCCATTAGATGGTGGGGAGGCCCTCTCACCCTTTAAAGTCCCCCACCAGCTTCCTCTGTTCTCCCCTGCCCATGGCAGACCCTATGCAGCTCCCACCTGGATAGCTGTGGCCTGTGCAGCACTCTGGATTCTAACAAGGCTCACTTCAGCCCTGCTGTTCAAGACCTCCCCACCTCAGACCTGAGGATTGCCCTCCAGAAGAGATGCTTGGCTTGGCAGACTTCTGCTGCCCTTAGGAATGAGTGCAGATTCCTGTCATGGGCTCTGCGGCTGTCATGATCTGGCCTCTGCCTAACTCCGTTGTCTTGTCCTACTGGCCTTTTAAATACCCTCCCTCCCCCTTTCGACTCTTCCAGGCCTTATCCCAAGCCTGACAGCAGCAGGTTCTATCTCTCCTCCACTGTAGCCCAGCCAATCATACCCACCCTTCAAAAATTCAGCTCTCACAATTCCTCCTCCAGAAAGCTCTGTGTAGACACACACCACCACACACACACCAGGTCAGATGTTGGTTCTTGGGCTCCTTCAGCAGCAGTGAGTGTCACTGCTACCTGTGTTCCATGGTCACATCCCTGCAATGCATTTCTGCTCTGTGGTAAGCACCAAAACCTTGTTACAGCCTGCTGGAAGCCCAGGCCTTGGACACCCCCCCGCCCCCCATCTCCTATCCTGTGTCCTCTGTAAAACTCTGCCTTCTACTTCCTAGAGGTTACTGCCCTTCCTCCCACCCTGGGCCACTTGTCCATGCCCTTTTCTCCATCTGGAATACTTTCCTTTGTCCTCTGCCCCACCTACCTGGTTTACTGCTCGTTTGTCTTCAGATCATAGTTGAACCAACAGTTCTCTCAGGGAGCCTTTCCTGACTTCTGAGAACCGAGCCAGGCTCCTCCTGTCCTCACAGGATCACCTCCCATTCCTTTGGAAATCCTGCATCAGTTTCTAATTACACCTTCACGCTTGTGATTATTTAATTAATATTTCCCTTCGTGACTGGCTGCCAGCTCCACAGAGGCAGAAACTGGTCTGTCTTGCTCACCATGGTATCCCAGAGGCTGGCACCTAACGGGCCCTTGACAAATATTTGTAGATTGAGTGAGTGAATACTGTTTAACTAGCTCCCGGCTGCCTGCTTCTTTAGTCTCTGGAGCTCAGAGATGGAAGCCACTGACTCCTGCCTCCAACACTTGGCAGATATCTTTGCCTGTTTGCCCCAATGGAAACATGTTACCAGGAGGCCTAATTAGCAGGTGCTGACCTGCAGCTATTGACAGAGAGGCTGAGCCAAGTCTTGCAATTTTAATTGCAATCACATTAGACAGGAAACCCTTTCCATAGAAGCAGACCCTGACGTCTGTCCCCACCCACCATTATTTTTCCCTTTCTTCATCAGAACAAATACTATGAAAATTCTTGACTGAGTCCAGAACTCTTGTCAGGAGGTCTAGCCTTCTTATCTGACCAAGAAAATGTATTGATAGTGCCTGGAAGAAGGCTTTCAGGTCTCCTTATTTCTGCCACACAGAGTCCTGAGGCAGGCACACCCACTGTGAAGGAAAGTTGGCTGTGGGTCTGGAGACAGCATGTTCCCAGCTCTCTTCACTTCTCTCCTGTGCCCTAGGTGCTTTGCATGGATCTGAGTGTGACCTTGCTGGCTGGCCTAGGTTGACATATCAGCCTGCTGTCCCCAAGCCAGTTCTCTTCCACGAGCTGCAATCCTTTTTTTCCATCATTGACAATAAACTGTGTTCTCAACTTTGGGGTGAACTTTGACCAGAGTATTCAGGAATTAAACCGTTCAAGATCCTGAAAGATTATAGCCCAGGCAGAAATTACACTGCCATCTGTTAAACCATCATTGTAGCTTGAAATCAGCTCTGGAGAGTATTAATACAATAAAAATGGCTGCATAAACAAGAATGGAGCCATGGCAATATCAATGGGTGCTTTAACACGGAAGGGGGGAAACTGCATGGCCTTCCACCCTAGACAAAGAACCACAGTGAACTAATGACTACTGGGGGGGGGGGAGAAATACCCTCTCCCAGGGATGAGCCCCCTTACTGGCTGTCCATTATAGAGTGGCCTTGAAGATGTATATACAAAAAACAAAACCAGACTCAATAAATTATATTTATATATTTGTGCATAAATATACATTTATGTGTATGTAACGATAATAAAGAAAAAGTAGACAGTCTACTTGAGTGGTGGAAAGAAAGAAGGGGCTGAGGGAAGATACCTGGGAGGGGCTGGAGGGAGAAAAGGGGGAAAAGTGGGGAAGTGATGAATTCTATTTCAATTAAAAAATATATGTATTTAAATATTTTGTTCTTTCTTCTCTTTCTACCCATCCCCTATCTGATTTACCAGCATACCATTTGACTTGAGTTCAGGTCTTGTTGGACATTCATTAGCAAACTATTTTTTCTCGCAGATGCTTATTTCCCTCATAACCACGGCAGCTGCACTGAGTCGCTGTGAGTCTTAACCTACAGTGCATCCAGAGTGCTTAGCCTGACCCTAGAGAACCTGGGAGCCTTTGGTTGTTGCTAACTTGACTGTCACTGTGCACACACTCATGCTGTTGATTTAGAATGGGAGGAACTTGAGTCCTAACATTTAAAGGTACTTTAGCAGCGCTTTGAAAGAGTCTTTCTGCTAGATTGGAATGCTCCATCATCATTTACATGAGACGATGTTGTCTTCTCAGTTGCTTAGAACCTCTCAACCTTCCCAATGTTGTGACCCTTTAAAACAGTTCCTCATATTGTAATGACCCCAACTATAAAAGTATTTTCATTGCTACTTCATAACTGCAATTTTGTTACTGTTATGAATTATAATCTAAATATCTGATATGCAATCCCTGTGAAAGGGTCATTTGACCCTAATGGGGTCGAGACCTACAGGTTACGAAACACTGGGTTAAATGGCTGTGGTGTGCCATCAGGGGCTCTCTGTGAATTTGTGGGTTTGGAGGTTGTGTTGTCCATGATGACAGGGAGCCTAAGTAGTTTTATTCATCTTTCTCTCCGTTCTTTTCAGCACTGGGGACTGAACCCAGTCTCTCCTGCATGCTAGGTAAGTTCTCTACCACTGATGTACATTACCACCCTCCTCTCTAGTTCCTTAGGAGCCCTCTGATCCCATGCAGCTCACAAGTTACTAGACATATACTGTTCCTGGGCTTCCAGAATCAAATACTTGGGGACATCAAGATGACATATTGCATGTGTCAATAATTTCTATTGGTCACATGCCATGGAGAGAATGCTGTGGATGTCCTGGGTATTTAGAGGAAGAAAGGAAAAGAGAGTCCCTGAGTCCCTGGTTCCCATCCCCAAAACTTAAAAAACTGGAAGTGCTTTCATAGCTCAGTGGCCAAGTGCTCTATAGCCTATTCAAGTCCTTGTTTTCCCACTTATTGTTAACTTCCATCTGATTGACTACAGAATCGCAATTATGTTCGGTTAGGGGGCTGTGTCAGATCCCATTGGGGTTGTTCTGTGATGTATGACAGATGAACAATCCCAACTCCATTAAAATAAATCTTTCAAGATAGGGTCTCTCTGTATAGCTGTGGCTAACCTGGAACTTGCTATGTATGCCAGGCTGGCCTTGAACCCACAGAAACCTGTTTGCCTCTGTCACCTGAGTACTGGGATAAAAAGGCCATACTACTGTGCTTTCTGCTGCCAAGGTGGCTTAATCAGCCCTGACAGACTCAGCCAGCTCCAGAGAAAGCTATTGTTGCCTGGACCAAGTGCAGCTGGCAAGAAGTGAGACTGTTATCTCATCCAGGTGCATCACCTCAGCCTCAGCCAATGCCCTTATACATCTCCACAGAGATAGAGAGAGACAGATGCGCTCCCTCCCCAGGAGGGTCATCTCCAACATCCTTTATTTTCTCCCTCCATTTGAGACCTTTTATCCTCTGCAGTCTAGTTTCTTCACCCTCCAACCTCCTCCCTGCCGCATGATCATCATCCAACCAGAGGTCAGACATTTTTTTAAGTGCCTGTAGAGAACAGATCCACAAGAAGAGGAAAAGCAGAGGCTGCCTGCTCTGCTGGCCCCAGTTCTGTCTGAATTTTAATGGGACACTCTGGTCCAGAGTGTCCTGAAGATCAGTGCACATCTTAAACAGAAAGATCCTTCCTGTAGACTGATACATTAAAGCTGAGGCTTAGAGCCAAATGTTAAGTGATTCTGCGGGGGTTCCTGCAGCCCTCAATCTTCTTCCTTCAACCTTCTCTTACTGATGTGTCTCCAAAAATCGTTTTAATCTGCTGTGCAACTTTACAGTTTCTAGGATGGGCCCAGCAAGGACATTCCTTTCTTCAAGTCAGCTGACTTCCCTCCCTGCCCTTTGGAAGATGGTTCTTGCAGGGTCTTTTCTCCTGCCCGATCTCCTCCCCAACCCCCCCACACGCTCCTGTCCTAGAAATTTTAACATCTTCAAACTCAGTCTTTTGATAAGTGTGCTTGTTATCTATTTGGACCAGCCAAAGCCTTGCCCTACCAAAGCATTACCCAACAGCCTGCCCTGGTTACAACCATAAACAGTAAAAGTTCTTTAACATGTGCAGGGTACCAGGAATGGTCCTAAACATGCTGAATACATTAATTAATTTTCAGAGAACCTCTCTTAGAGAAGCATTGTCCCGCCCTCCTTTAACAAAGGTGGTAAATGAATAGAGTAATATTTTCAATCCCAAAATGTATCCTGTCCCATTTTAGTATTGAAAGCTTAAGATCTGAACATAAGATTTTCTGTTGCCATAGTTGGTTCCTGTATTCATGGACTGAGTGTGATCAGGAGAACAAATGCTCTTTGTACTGGGTGACCCTTCACCATCTCTGTTCTCTGTACCCTGCCAGCCTTTGTGACTTGTGTAGCCCCATAGCCAGCATCAGAAGGGATGCTCTCATGCAGGTTGCCTGTGACAGCTGTCCCTTCCCATGTGCTGCAGTGGCCACCTCCAGCTTGTTCCTCTTAGGCCTCAAGGTGACCCAGGTTCATAGGATTATCATTGTCACCCTTGTCAGCTGATAAAGAGGTGGAACAGAGCCAGAATCCACTTGGGGAAGAGCCAACTTTAGAGGTTTGGAAATGCCCCCACAAAGGGAGCATTCTCTCATTTTGAGACTTGAATTTTGGTTTCTGTGGTGTCTGACCTCTTTATGACTAGCAAGTTACCTGACCTTTCTATTCCTCTGGGTTATCTGGGACTGGGGATATAGCACAGTGGTAAAGGTCATGTTTAGCAGGTAGCCCAAGGTTCCATCTACAGCAGATCATAATAAAGAAATCCAGGAGTGCTGATCTTGTGACAGTGTCATAAGGAAACAGAACAGGTCTGGGCAGGAACCTGTCACATGACAAGTGTCAGTAGATGCTCTTATTACATTGCTCATTGCCCCTGTGTTTTGGTGGGTCGATTCTTAATTAAAGAGTTTCATGGAGTACTTTGAGCAAATGAGCTTCTCTCAGAGGCTCATTTGAGGATTGCTTTCTACTCCTTGTGCGAGCCATATTGGTAGCCCATTTTCCTTACCCCTAGACAACTGTGCTGTGGAGGGACTGTACATTTCAGCAAAGTAAACCTGTGTCTTAGCCAAGACATAAAGCCCTCGCCCCCTCAACATTTGTTTATAGCATCACCTTGCTATCAGGCAGCCTCATTTTTGATAGCCCTGGCTCACTTAAAACAGTATGAAAACAAAGGACTAAACTCATGTTTTGGTCAGACAGATGCTATCTAAGCGTCTCTGGAAGAGTAGGTGGCAGGGATGGGTGTGGCTGATGTTTAAGATGCTTGGGCACCAAGGGAGAAATGAAAACCCATGGAGCTTGCTTACTTGTCAGTCCTTCTAGACCTTGAAAGAAAGCTATGGAGACCCCCGCTAGACCCTGAGAATTCCAGGCTGGGAACTAGTGGCAGAACCAGGGTGAGGGGTTGCAAAGGGACCCTGTGGCTATCACAGGCAAAGGGGTAGGAACAAAAGAGCCAGGAGCTCAGGCACAAGTATTCCAGGGCTAGTTTTGCAGGAACTGCAGTGGAGCAGGGCCACACTTGCTCCCTTTGGTATTCTTCTTTTTAAGGACTTTGGTTATTTTTAGATTTCCTTCTATTTACCAACTCTCTCTGATCCCATATGAACAGTCCCCAAAGGCTGTTTTTCCATTTGTGCTGCATTTCAATGCTCCCCATGACTCTCAGGATCCTGTGACATAGCTTTCCAGATACAGGTACCCACACAGTGGAGCACCCAAGTGCTTATTATGAGAGGGATATGGAGCAGGAAAACATCATCAATGGAGGTCCCGGAAGAATGGCCAGCCTTGGATAAGGGATGAAATCACTTGGAAGTGAGCTGAAATCTCATGTCCTTTTAAGAGCTTACCTAAGAGATAAATCTGCCCTTGTATCCTGTCTCCAGGAAGGTATATGTTATGGTCAAGACACCATTTCTTAGAAAATGCTGAGGGCAGGTAGGTACCACTAGCCTCAACTGCCCACCCCTCTGTCAGAGGAGGCCTCTCTGAGAAGGTTACTCAAGCTTGGCTGGTAGCTCAAAGCACACTGTGCTTGCAGCCCTCCAGATCTCATGGTCTCCTCCTGTGTGTTTTTCTATCTGAACTTCCAAACCCATTTATCTTCTTCAGCATCCACTACCCCTCTCATGTTTTAGAAATCAAAGAATCACTGTGTTGGGTGTGGCCGTTTGGGAAAAAAATGGAGACACTTAAGTTATTGGCCTTTGAAAACAGATTGGGCAACAGGAGGAAGGAGAGGCTTCAAAAGGTCTCCTGTCTTCTCCCTTCTGCCGTATTTATGTGTATTATTACCCTGGCCAGCCAAGAATCTACATTCTCAGATCCTCCCTAGTCTTGTTAAGTTCCAGGGGCTCTTATAGGGTTCTATAAATCTGCCTTTGGATAGGCTCATAGAGCGGGGCAGAGAGAAGGCAGACATTTCCCAGTACTTTTATCCTACTGCATTAAGCCCCTCAGCGGTGTGGTATTCCCATGGTGCTGATCTTATAGGAAGTACATACATAGATGAGTGTTGCTGCTCAACATGACCTTCCACAGGGATAGTCCTTAGAGTAGAGGATTTCACAGTGTGGACTATTTGATTGACAGAAAACTCTTATTAATACACAGCATTTTGAGGGGCTTCTGCCTCCTCAGCATCAGCATCAAATTCTGCTGTACTACCTTCATCTGAAGAAGTTCCCTCACTGCCATGCTTCATCTCAGGCCTAAGTATGCCATGGAAACTTATGATTATTACTACCATCTGTCTCACTACTGTACACACACACACCTATCCATGTGTATGTGCACACACACTCCATTAGGTTTCATGTCATGTTTGTTTTGCTCAATAATGTTCACCATTCTTACTCAAACTGTCCTTTTATCCTCTTCCTCCTTATTACTGTTATTATTCCTAATATAAATATTTTCCCCATTACATTGAATTTTTTAAATAAAATATTGCCTGATTGTTAAGTAAGCCTACAACAATGGTTTCCTTCATGCTTCTTTAGTCCCCGCCCTATTAACTGTCTGACATCCCTGAGATATACTGTTTCTGACTCCAATGAAGGCTTACCAAATGTACATCTCATTACCATCTCCTTTGCCAGTTCCTGCATGGGCTACCACACCTTCAGTTCTGTCTCTTCTTCTTTCCTTTCCTTTCTTTTCCTTTATTTGTTTTTGTTGTTGTTTTTGAGGTAGGGTCTCAATGTATAGCCCTGGCTGCCCTAGAACTTACTATATAGACCAGGCTGGCCGTGAACTCACAAAGTTCTACCTGCTTCTGCCTCCCAAGTGCTGGGATTAAAGGTGTGTGCCACCACACCCATCTGAGCCCACTTTTCTTATGTGATTCATTGTTACTTAATGCACAGTGTCAGAGAGAGCTCTAGAAACCTATTTCAGGTTGGTCATTCCATGGCTTGAAATTTTCTATAATTTTGCGTTTCTGTGAAGTAAAATCTGAATCCTGGTATGACCCTTATGATGCTGTGTGGCTCAGCACATCTCCACACTACTGTGTCGCCACATTCCAGCCTCCTCCTCATCTACTCTTGGATCCTAAGTTCACTGTGGTCTTCACCATACAGCCTTCCAACAAACAGTTCCCTTTCCAGCAATGTCCTTCCCCAGCACTAGCTATTGGCTGGCTTCTACTCACTGTTTGGATGGTGGCTAAGGGGCCACCTCCTCAGAGATGTTCCTTGGCCTCCCCACCCAAGTTTAGTGCCCCTCTTCTTCTATGTTCTCTTTCTCTCTCTCAAAAATATATTTATCAGTTCTTGAAAGATTTCTGTGTATGCATATTTTGCCTACATGTGTATAAGGGCACCATGTCACACCTAGTATCCACAGAAGTTAGAAGATTGATTGGGGTCCCCTGGAACTTGAGTTACAGATAGTTGTAAGCACCATATGGGTACTGGGAATCAAACGTGGGGCCTTTGTAAGAGTAACAAGTACTCTAAACTACTGAGCCATCTCTCCAGGCTCTGTGTAGCCTCCTGCTCTTTTCTTCCTTCCCACCACTTGTAATTAATTATTTATCCCTCATTGTGAGTTCCTTTTGGGTGTGTCTCCTTTCTTAGACAGTGAGCTCCTAGGGGTAGAGCCCATCTTTCTTCACCTTCTTCTTAGCCCTCAATGATTGGCCCAAATACTTGTTGGGTGATGAGGAAGAGAGAGGGAGAGGGAATGAGTGGGTAAACAAAATTTCAGGTTGCAGATTTCTTGACCCAAGGACTCTGCCACACTGAGGACTTTCGTGTGCCTCTAAACTCTTTTGTAATGAACCTTGCACTTTTTAAACAGGTGGCTTTCCCCTAGACTATTTTTATTGAAAACAGGGAGGCAAATATAGAGATAATTACTGATTCTCACTCATCAAGTCCCTGTTCCCTATCACCAGCATCCTCTTGAGAGTCTGCTGCAGAATTTCTGGGAACCACAGGAAATAAGTCGACTGACCACTTGAATGCTTCTGCAAAAATAGACCGGATTTGGCCTTCTTCCTGTGAAAGGATGCCTTTCCTCAAGGCAAACATTACAAAGAAATTTTATCTGCTTCTAGGAGCTTCTCTCTTCAATCATTCTCTCTGCAGAATCTATCTGGCCAGACTCAGATTTCCGTTCTGAAATTACCCCCCATGCTGGCTGGGTCATTACTTTAGTCAATTGCTCATTATTTTGATGCTGTTGTTTGTGCATTAAAATGAGAAGATGGGAGGAAATGAAGCTTTTAGAATGATCCTCCAGGAGAGGAGGCTCTTTCCTCCCCAGAGCTCATGTCTGTCCCACTGCCTTCAACACAGGTGTGAGGCTTCCCTTCTCTGCTCTCATGCACAGTCCCTTACTTGCAACTTGTCAAGTTGAGCTTAATTCTCCTTATTAAAGGAAACTAACTCTGTGGAGTAATTGCAAAACTTCCCATAAGTCCAAGTCAGCCATAAATTCCTTGAAGGAAGAGTATCACTGACTCGTCCATCTTATCATCATTGGTTGTGTCTTGCCTACTGAGTGCTTTAGATTACCAACAGAATAGCAGTGCTTCCAGGGAATTGGGAACATGAAGATTCCAAACAAGTACATTCTCCTTGAACAACAAAAACATATGGAGACTTGGAAGGGGCTTTCATTTGCTATCACAATGTCTTCTAAGACACATGTCTTCTCCTGTACCACAGGGGCATGGTGCCGCATACCTGGGGAACAGGGCTAATTTTTAGATCTCTTTTATCAGTTCAACAAATAAGCAGGAGGTAGACAATTCACATAGATAGGCAAAGATATGAAAATTAGAATATATACATAATTAAGGATGAAAATATTTTAAGGTATATCATTATTTCTGATAGAATTAATTCCTATCACATTATCTTTTCTTTTTAACAGAGTCTCATGTAGTTCAAGCCGGCCTTGAACTTTCTGTGCACTAGAGGCTTGCCTTGATCTCCTGATCCTCCTTCCTCTATCTCCTGAGTGCTGGGTTTATAAGTTGTGCTCCATAAGGCTGGGCTCTTCTGTTAATTTTCAGATTAAAAATGTAAACATTTTATAAAATGAAATTATATAAACATACATTTATATAAACATATTGTAATGGTTATTATTGATTGTCAACAGGATCTAGAGTGTCTGAAGAGATAGGTCTCTGGGCATATCTGTGAGGGATTTTCTTCATTTCGTTGAATGAAGTGGAAAGACACAACCTTCGGTATCACGTAGGTTGGAGTTCTGGACTGCATAAATAAGTGAAAGGTGAGCTGAGAACTAGTATTCATAACTGTGTGCTTCCGGAGTGAGGACACAGTGTGGTGACCAGCAACCTCATGTTCCTGCCAGCATGCCTTCCCTGCATGGTGGACTTAATTCTCAAACTTTAAACCAGAATAAACCTTTCCTTCCTTAGGCTGTTTTGTTGGCATATTTTACCACAGTAGCATAAAAATTAACTAGTACAGAAAGTTGGTATAGGGAGTGGGGTTGTCACTGTAATAAACCTGAACATATGGCTTGTAAGCCTTTGGAACTGGCTTGTGGGAAGAATGTGGAAGAGCTCAGAACTTGGGGCTAGGAACCCTAGCACACTATAAGCAGAGCTTAATGGGTCTTTCTAGTAAGTGTTTGGAAGAGCAGAAGGCTTATCTTAGGAGGCCTTTTCCATTTGATTATAAGCACCAAGAAATCAGGGAGATCACTATAAAGGTTTACATCAGTAACTCCAAATTTGGGGACATAGCTTTCCACTCAGCTTGGCACCAGCTTACTGGTGACTCTGAGGAAGTCCCCCATATCCCCTGAATCTCAACATTTTCTCTCATAGACTGATGATGGTAATAATCATGTATGAGGTGACCAGGTGGAGTAATTGACATAATGCATGCCACACACTTCGCATACACAAATGTCTTGATGGACATGATGAGCTATTACCAGCCTCTGGCCAATCCCACTGCCACCATTGCCTTCCTAGTCTATCTGCCACATGTCCCTGTTGCTAGGTATAGTTCAGGCAGTGTTAACTTAGTGAATTAGTGAATTTTGCCCCTCCCTTCCCAGTTGCACTAGAAGAGAGACTAGCAGATTCCATCTTTCTGTGTATCATACTCTGATGTGTGGCATTTTTCTTTGTTCAGCATCTTTGGCACCTGCCTTTGGAATTCCCTGGAGATTGGAGCTTCTTCCTCAGCTGCCTCTCCTATTATCAGCATAGGACCCACCATGCTGCACACATCCTGAGCTTTCTTCTGTGTGTGGCCCCTCTGGGAATTACGACCAAGTCTCCCTTCTTAGTTCTAATGCGCTGGGCCAAGTGAGCCTGGCAGCCCCACATCTAGTAGGTTACCCTAGGGAACTCTAACGAATACCTTGCTATGTGAACCGTGGGCCTCAGTAACTCTCTCTTTGTATTATTTTTGTATAAAGAAAAGTGGTGCCGACTATGGGAAACAAACTTGATTATTTTTCTTCCCTTAGAAAAATCACTGAAATGTCTCCAAATTCTCCCCCCCCGGTGTGTGTGTGTGTGTGTGTGTGTGTGTGTGTGTGTGTGTGTAAGCAGTAGCTAAGGGACACTGCCCATTTCAATGTTCATTTTTCTCTTTTTTTCCATTACTCGTATTTTCTTTACTGAATAATTGTTGTTGCTACTGGGGGTGGAGGAGAAAGCAAAACAGAGCCTGGGGCAAGAGGAGGGCAGGCTCTTGCTCTGTTGTATGGCAGGAAGCTGGGGCCATGCATAAGCACCTGGACATGGTCTGATGTTTGTGGGTTTTCTCCGAGGCTTTGCTTTGGCATGGCCTACTACAAAGGCCCTAAGCCAGCAAGTGGTTCCTAAGAATTAACTCAGGCCACAGCACAGAAGGGGGAAAGTCCATCCCAGATGAAATGACAGCACCGAACCAAGAAAGATAATAGCATTGTGTTTTAGCTTCTTCCTGCCCTCATTTTATTTGGAGAGGTTGCTTCTACAAGCTTAGGAATCTGAATGTGTATGCTTCCACATAATGTGCATTGATGAGCACCTCGTAGTGCCAGGCATGAGGAAAGTAGTAGAGAGTAAGGCACACATAGTGAGGCACTCCTCAAGTTCAAATTCCAAGGGATTCTGGATGAACTAGATGTTAGAACAGTGAAGTGGAAGGCTTTCAGGGAGCCATGTGACAAGCGATCTACAGAGCCTGAGGGGTGGCAAGGTGTCCTCGAGGAAGGGATGGTCCTATTGGAAGGCAGTAGAGAAAGGCATATGCCAAAGTACTGAGTCTAGGAGGAGAATATATCAGTTGAGAAATGAAAGAATCCATTGGGGAGGAGGAGAGAAGGCTGTAGCTAGAGCAGCTGGAGAATTACTTGGAGCTTTGTGGGTCTTATTAGCAGGACTATGGGAAAAGACCAGACAAGCTAGGGTGGGCAGTGACATCATCGGATTTACAATTTTTAAAAGGTCACTCTGGCTGCTGAGTGGCATGGTGGACAAGTGGAGCAGAGGCATGCATGCAGAAGCCTGTAGGTAAGGGAGCCTCCCATGTGTGGGTGTGTTTGCCAAGGGCAAAGTCAGGCTTCACAGCTGCCTGACCAGAATATTTTGGGAACATCAGCCCAGGAACCTTCTCTGAGAAGGTTGCAGCCTGTCTTGGGAATGTGGGACTCAGATGTGAAGCAGCTGACTGAAATGAGACATAATTATAGCTCAGGCGATGACACCTAGCAGAGGAGCCAGCTCACCCTCTTGTGCCAGGCTGGGCACTAGGACCATTGTCCACTCCACTTTTGCCTGTTTTCCACTTATGGGAGCCTAGACAGACACCCTATGTTTCAGCAGATGAGTGTGACATCTCATCTGCTGTCATTTCTAAGAGGGGTATGGCCACCAGTGCTCCAAATGCCTAGCCACTTCTGGTTCCCCTGTTACTTGGTGATGTCAGAGAAGATGGCTGAGACTACCTGCCTGACCTCTCTCATTTGTTCTACAAATGGCCAGAGACAATCTACTGTGTTCCAACCCCATTCTCTGATGGTGAGTGCACCTGCAGAGTTTATATTCTAACTGTTTCCTGGTCTTTGCATTGAGAGAAGACAGATGACAGCCCAAGAGTTCCTTGGCATCACATCAGTCAGTGGCTTCCAACAAGAGTGAACTCCCCATTCCAAAATATGCCAACATTGTGTTCACCTTTGATCTTGCTTTCCTGTTGGCCTAGAGCTCTCTGTACCAGCCCTGTCTCCATCCCCACCTGCCTTGGAAAGACAGGGCACTTCTGCTTTTCCCTCAGACTCAGAGCAAGGCTCATGCTTGCTGTCTGGCTGTTTGCATTTGGGATAGAACCCATGTCTGTCTTGCTCAGCTTTTATTCCCCAGTTTCTCACATAGGTCTGGCATGTAACACATGTTTAATAAATATGTTGGGTCATATAATATAAAAAGATCAACTCAAAATGGATGGACATTTTATGTATAAAGCAAAACTATAAACTACTAGAAGAAAATACATGATAAAAAACTTCTTAAAAATGGTCTGGGGTGGGGGTTGGGGTGGAAACATGGCTCAGTGATTAAAACCATTGTCTACTCTTGCAGAGTACCAGGGATCAGTTCCTAGCACCCAAACAGTAGCTTACAACCATCCATAACTTCAGTTCCAGACAATTCAATGTCCTCTTCTGGTCTACATGGGTACCAGACATTTATATGATACACAGATATACATGCAGAAAAATACTCATACACATAAAATAAAAATAAAGAAATCCTTGGGCCTGATGAGATGGTAAACGATTCCACTATTGAATATATTGAAATCATTGTGTTAAATAGACATCTTTATCTCCACATCTACTGCAACCAAGATATTTTTATCCTTGCATCTACTGCAACCAAGGTTAGGAATCAGCCTAGATGTTCATCAATAGATGGAATACTCTTTAGCCTTAATCAAAAGAAGAAAATACTGTCATTTGCATCAAGATGGATGAACACAGAGGTATTAACCTAGCAGGTAAGCCAGGTACAGGAAGACAAAGAGCACAGATCTTGCTTATATGTTGAATCTAAAACAAGTCAAATTCATAGCAACAGGAGGTAGTGGTACCTGCAGAAAGGAAATGGAAATGAGAGGTATTGAACCCATAGTTCTGGTTAGTCAGGATAAGTTGTGGAGCTCTGTTTTCAGTATGGTATCAATAGTTAATAATAGGGAGTACTTGGGGCTAAAGGTGTAGCCTCAGTGGTCCTGGATTCAATTCCCAGGATTATATAAAACCAATGTTGTGGCATACACCTGTAATCCTATCCCTTGGGAGGTGGAAGCAGGAGGATTGTGAGCTCAAAGTCATCCTCAGCCACATGAGACCCCATCTTGGAAGGAAGAAAAACAAAGAAACAGACTTTAGTAAGGAAAATGCAAGTGCTTCCCAATCACATCCCTTCCCATAAACTGTGTCCAGTTGGTGTCTACTTATTTGAACAAAGTGGTAGTTACTGCCATGTTCTGCTGATACTCAGTGGACTTCCAAACTTGTGTATTAGTGCACACGTCTCCCTTAAGGACAAAGATTAAATCAGGCAATAATGATTTCAGATATTAAGAACTGCGATTTTAAAAGGCAATACGAATGAGTATGACCAGAAGGGAAAACATACACACATTTGCACACACATGCCCACTATCCCTCAAAATATGATCATAGCCAGCGTTGAGTGGTAAGATTATAAGCTAAGATACCTTTAACAGTTTATTGTTTAATATCAATGGTTTTATTTTTGTGTTATATTATTTTTGTACAATTTATAAGGAACCTTTTTTATATAACTAGGGAAATTTTAATAATTAATTTAAAAACACTGGATATGCCCCTTGTAGTTCAGAAGTTAATGCCTTGAGTTTGTGCTGAAAGTTCCCCACTTAAGGCTCCCTCTAGGAAGGCGGCGATCCCTGCTCAAATGAAACTTGAACTTTCTTACTTTCTCGGTAGCTGAGCTTAAGATTCAAATGAGAGGGGTGATTACCCAGGGATGCCTTGCTATGCACTTAGCATAGGAGAAGAGAGTCTTCCTCTCAGGTGGTCACCTGACTTCATCTGACCCTCACTTCCTCATGCCCCTGCCAACATACAGCTGTGGTCAGCCTCAAATGCACTTGTACCCTGGTTCCACAATGCCCACCGCAGAATCTGAGCCATACCATTAACCTTTGTGCACCGGTCTTTCATCTGCAAACGAGCAAGTGTACTGAGAAGGGGACAGCAGACAGTGTTGTCAGTCTATGTCGGCACAGCCCTGCAAGGCTGGCTGCTCTCAGGCCCTTTGGCTTCTCCTCACCTTTGCCACCTATCACATGGGGAACACTGTTCTAAATGAACTGGTCTATAAGCCCAAAGTCATACAGCGAGAACTATGCCCTCTAGAATGGCCCCAGGAGCACATAAAAAAAAAAGGTTTAGAACGTAGTTTCTCCTTACCTGCTGGCACGTGGCAGGCTTTCTGAAGAGGTGGTAGCACATTCAGAGATTAGAAGATGTCTCTGGCCAGGAATCCCCTAGGAGCCTGGCTGTGCCTGGTGCCTGCTTCCCTCAGAAAGCCTGGGCTCTCTTTAAGCTGGGCCTCCTGGCTTCTCTGACTCAGACAGTCTTAGGTCATCCTGAGCCAGCCTTCTCCTCCCTACCTTCCCCTCTTCTACCTGCTTCTCTGGACATTTGTCATCCTTGACTGCCCAGCATCTTCAGACCTGCCCGTCTTCATCGTTATCTTCCTGCACACACACCTCTGTCTCTGTCTCTCCCCCCTTTCCCCCCCAGGTCTTGTCTGGGTAAAAGATGCCTACATTATAACTTGGGACTCTTGGAATAACCTCAAGCTTCTCCCTTCAGCTTGTTTTGTTTGCCTGCAATTCTGAAAGCTAGCCAACAGTTCTTTGTCCTGCCCGTCTACCATGGCATCCAATCCTATGGCTGCTGGTCCCCAAACCTCCCTGGACTGCCAGGTTACATATTTTATCTATTGGTTGTGACATTTTACAATACTTGCCTGTTTATCTTCCCTAGACCAATAGCTGTGCAGCTGCTGGTGGGATCTCTAGTAGAGAACTAGAGTGTCTGGCACATAGTAGGCCCTCAGCAGAGGCCACACGGACACATAAGTAGCACAACCTTAGTATACACAGGGTCTCAGAACAAGCCAGCATTTCAGGTGGAGAGCTGGCCAAGCCACCAGCCTCTGCACACCCTGGCACCTCGCCCAGTCTGACTCTGGGGCATTCAGATTGCCTTCAAGCTTCTGCAGGCAAGCAGGTCTTCCTGCAGTGTCCCGGGTGGGAGGGTGTGTGCCAGCTACATCTTGAAGGGGGTGAGTAACTACCCAGGCAGTGCTTAGTTTTAAATCATGGCTTACACTGTGGTCATCTCCTGAAGCTCACTGCTTAAAATGGAAAGTGGCATTACTCACAACAAATGGCAGACAATAAAAAAGTCCTTTAGGTAGGGCCAGACACAATGGTGTGAGTTCTCCCGGTGATGGATGAGTACATCGGCTCTGAGACAGTTCAGTCACAGAAGGGTTTTGAGTTACAGTTCCAAATTAGCTCATCACTCAGCACCTTGCTCTCTGGGGTGCCAGGAGACATCTCGTTCCTCTGCTATGGCAGGCTCAATGGGAGCAATGTCCCTGAATCAAGATCAGAAGGTGGGAGACTAGAGCTGGATCTGAAGCTCAGCTCTGGAAGTCCCTAACCCAGTGATCCTGAGTAACTTACCAGCCCCAACCCCACCCCGCCCTGTACCCTCAGGCTCCTCATCTGTGAAACAAGTAAAATAGCCATACCTCCTCCAGGGCCATTGGGATAAGTTAACAATGAAAAGTGGTAGAAACTGTGTCTGCAGTGTCTGGCATGTGGTTGACATGCCATTGGTGGTGGCTGCCATCATTGGCCATGTCCTCTTGCCATTCTCTTCCCATATCCTCTCTGCTTCTCTGTCTGCATGCTCTCCTCCCCATCTCAGTCTACATACATGCTTTCACTCCTTCTTTCATGCTACGTGGCCTGCAGGCCTCAGCTTCTACCTCTCCCGCCCTCCTGAGCTCAGGCCATAGCCCAGTCCCCCTCCGGGCCATCCTTTTTCATACGCTCTCATTTTTAGGAGTCTGTCAGCTTGCATATCAAGACCCCTGATGTCTGACTTCTCACCATTTCTTTCCATTTTGAGAATTCATGACCCAGCACAGCATGTAATAAAATGCATGAGAGTGGATAAATCTGGCTTTCATGAGGGATCATGGACAGAATGGACAGAAGGGCATAAGGTACAAATGCAATATTTTTATTAGGAAAGAACGTATTTTTACTGATAATAGTGCCATCAGTGGGTTCCTTAATTAGATTAATATTTTTCTTGAGAAAGGTGTCATTTGCCTACAGCAGATAATGCACACATTGAGACACACATGTGTTGAGACTCTCTGCATGGGATAGCTCTAGACACTGAACCAGGAGCACAGCTATCTTGAAGTCTTCTAAGGATTCAGAGATCTCCCCTTTGACCACCCATGACTATATTAAGCTGACAGTCACCTCTGGGCAAAGCCTCCTCACTCATGGCTCACTCTCTCAGCACACTGAGTGTAGAGTTCTCTCTGTGCTGAGCACATTCTGTACAGCACGGAAGATAGTGTCAAAATAAATTAAAGAAGTGGTTCTAAGCCCCACATTTTAGGATTTTGACCACCATGGGAGATTAACATGCATAAATAATTCTCATAAAGAAAATATGGCATGTCACTGATGATCTAGATTTTTCATTTGTGTCTTGAGACAGGTCCCCCTGTGTAGCCTACAGTGGCTCTCAGCCCTCCCATCTGAGCCTCCTCAGTGCTTGTATCATAGGCATCTGCTACCTGGCATCCAGGTTGGTTTTTTTTTTTTTTTTTTCTTGTCTGTTTGTTGAGGATTTCAGAACCCAGGCTGGCCTCAAACTTGCTGTGTAATTGAGGCTGACCTCGAACTCCTGAGGCTGGCCTTGAACTCCTGATCCTCCCGCCTTTACCTCCTGAGTGCCAAGATTACAGACATGTTCCACCATACCTGTTTTGATGTGGTGCTGGAAATGGAACCCAGAGAATCATGCATGCTAGGCAAACACTTTACGAACTGAGCTATACCACGCTCTCTATAGTTAATAGGAGTCCCCACAGGATGCTTATTTGAGAAGTAAGGTAGCTTGAGCTAGTATGTATACATGAATAGTGTTTCAAGATGCTAAGAGTGGCAGATACATTGGGCAAAGGTCACTATGTAGTAAGAAAAGGCACCTGGGAAATAGAAGGAGAAAGGAGACTGTCCACCTCAAGGCATTTACAAGTCCATGGGGCTGTGGTAAGTGGGAATGTGGGGGAGGAGGGATGGAGAGCATATATAGCCAGACTTTATATCCCATTGCCTGTTTGGCGCCTTAGCTTGGAAATGCACTAATTCTCTTTATGTAATGGAACTGTTGGCTCCCCCAAGCTCTTCTTTGCCTAGTATTTCAAATTTTAGTAAATGTTCTCAGTGCCTCAGCCTGAAACACAAATAACATTTCACCTCTTCTCACCTAACTCATCAGCAAGTTTTGTCTCCAAGGTGTGTCATCATTCTGACTTCTACTTTCTCCACGGCTGCTAGCATGTCCCAGGCCACCTGCACTCAATCCCTATGCTCCTGGGTCAATTTTCTTGAGATAATTTATGTCCCTTTGCTTGTTCAAAATGCTCTCATTGCAGCTGGGGGTATAGTTCAGTGATGGTGTGCTTTGTGGGCTGAGCAGCTTCTAGCCTCTCCCTGTCCCCGTCATTCTACTTTCTCTGCTTGCCAGGGGTGCCCCAACCATACTGCAGCTTTCCTTGCCTTCCCAGCAACAGACAGTCGCTGTTCCCTTTGCCCCAAACACTAGAACCCTGAACCCCAGATATGCTTCGTCTCTTAGCTCTTTGATTATTGGCCCACTCACTCATTGCTCAGGTGTCAATTCCAATGCTACTACTACTGAAGAGTCCTCCTTGATCCTCAAGTTCCCAAGATGCCTCAGGTGACTCACAGGTTGACTCATAAAGATATTCAATTTCAGAAGCCCTGGTCCAGCAGAAAACAGAATTCCTGAGAGATAAATGCTACGAAGTCAGCAGGCTGTGCTTGCTCTTTCTGTAGGACAGGCAGGAGGAGTGTCCCTCAGACTGTAGAATGTGGCTCCAAGGTCACAGAGCAGTTAAGAGGCAGCGAGCATCTTCACCATGACACCCTTGATGAAACAACTGTCGAATCAGCAAGGCCTTTTGTGGGTCCATCCTTTCCTGGATTGTTGCTAACTTGGACATGATTGCCTCCCTGTGTCACAACACCTGGCTCACTCACATTTACTTCAATAACTGCCACTGGTTGTCCTGGGCCTTCTTGGAAATTGGCCCCTTTAGATAGTTTCTTAATACAGCGATCATCAGCCAAGCCGACTTTAGGAACCACGAGCTTCCTTGGTTTCTTTATTGTCTTTCTTATTTGAATGACTCAATATTTATATTTTCCCCTGAGCACAGACTCTGGGCAGAGGGGCTTCCCATTTTCCTGCTGTCTCCTGTTTTTGCTTCATGTCTGGAGGAAGGACTTTGGCTCTGTCCTTCAGGTAGGTACTGTTGCTGCCAAGTCTTCCCAGTTGTTGTGTGACCCTCCTCACACCTCCTGATGGCCTTCCCTTTGTATTTTCTCCACATGGAGCTGTTTATGACCAGCTCTGTCTTCACACTCATCAACTGTTTTTACCTTTATGACAAGCTCTGTCTTCACACTCATCAACTGTTTTTACCGTCTGCGAATGTTCACACACCTCTTGATTTTCTCTCACATTTAACCTAGAAATCTTACACAGCCAATAAATGCCAATAAATAATGGTGGAGATATACCTACAACTGCTTGTTTGTGACAACTCAGGCTGGCTTTGAACTTTCAACTCTTTCCCACCTACCAAGTGCTAAGATTATAGGCATGCTCAACACACTTGGCATCCTATAACTCTTCTTGTCTGAACTCTTTATAGTCAATATGTGACCATTTTATAACTTGACTCAGACTTTTTTTCCCTTTTAGCTAATAGATTTGCTTTTTTAAAAAAAAGAAGTTTCAAGCTCACAACAAAGCCAAGCAGAGAGTACAACAAGTTCCCTCCCCTCACCCCCAAAGCCTCTGCCACAGTGACCACCTTCGACTAGAGTGACACATTTGTTAGTCCATGTACCTACGCTGACAACACATTGCTACTCCAGGTCAGGAGTTTACAATGGGTTTGCTCTTGGGGTTGTACCTTCTAAAGGTTAGAACAAACATAATGACAGCTGGCTTCCCTCACAGTATCACACAGCTGGCTTCCCTACCTGAAAAAAAGTTGTCTTTGCCCACAGATTTATCTAACTGCAAGCAGCCATGGACATCTTTCTGCCTCCACCGTCTAACTTTCTTAGATAACCATATATATGGTAGGAATCCGACAGCCTGCAGCCTTTCCTGGTGGTATCTCTTTGTCATTTGTCTTTAAAAATGCCTCCACACTGTCTTGTAACTTGATAGCTCATGACTTTTTTAGTGCTAAGTAGTATTCTACTGTGTGGACCTTTAGTATCTTTTCCAACTCCATTTCTGGAACTGGCTAGCAGGGTACTTGGAAGCACAAGCTGAAAGACTCCACAGTAATAGTCATTATGAATATTTATTGACTGCATTGTCGCAGGCACTCTCTGCAGTAGCCTTCAGCACATCATCCTTTTTAAGCCCAGGATGTAGGTGCTATCAACAGTCTTACTTTACAGATGAGGACTGAAGCCCAGGGGGATAAATTATTATTCAAGGCCACATGTCCAGGAAGGGGTCTTCATGGGACCTAAACCCAGAGACTTTGACCTCAGGTCTTAAGAGAGATAGATGTAAATTTCACAACAGGGACATGGTCCAAGAAATGTGTCACAAGGCTTCTCTGTCATATAAACAACATAGACACTACTTGTAAAAGCTAAGACAGTTACAACATCCCTAGACTTTGTCATCTTCTGGGACCACCCTTGTACAGCAGCCCGTGCTCTTCCCTGTGGTGCTCATGACTGCATTTGACGTGTCCCACCCAAGAAGGTAAACAGTGTCCTTCTGTCTCCAAATGTTGCCTCTTACTAATGTCAATATTTTGATGTAGAGCTATTGGAATTGTAAGGTGCCTTTCTTTTCTGATGAGAAACTCAGAGCACCACGATGCTCAGAAATAACCAGTGTGTCTCCAGTGAGCTGTGTATCTCCAGTGAGCTGTGGAGCTGGGGCTGTAAGCCTTAAGTGTGAGTGTTCAGCCCTACTCAGAGAGAGCAGCAATCCGCTACCAATCACTCACCCACTGGATTGGCCCATTCATGGGCATAATGACCCTCTTAAAGCAGATGTGCCCATATGGCCTCACAGTGTTCCTCCCCATATTGCACACTCTTCATGAGCCAGCATGTGCAACCTAGGAGCCTGAGTCTGTAGCTTGCTCTCTGTCTCTGTGTTTCTGTCTCTGTCTCTGTCTCTCTGTCTCTGTCTCTGTCTCTGTCTCTCTCTCTCTCTCTCTCTCCCACATACACACACACACACACACACACACACACACACACACACACACGTCCACCCCAACTCCAGAGGTGGGTGGTTCAGCCTGACTGCATCTGCTCACCCCCTGTCCCTTCTACTTCCTCAATGCCCTGAATTTCCAGACAGAGTCAAAAATGGGCTCACATCAAACTTGTTTTCCTTCGGTGTCATTTTCTATTTATAGCTGGTCTTCTCTTGAAAGGCGCTGCCTCCCCATTGCTCCCCCCATCTTGGGGTATTCAGGATAAACTCATTGGCTTTTTTTTTTTTTAAATCTGTGGTCAGCTGGCTAACCAGTCATTCATTCAGAATGTCTCCAGAAAAACCAGTGGTTACCTTTACAGACATTTACGCTAATTTCCGTGGCTTCTGAGACCTCTTGGCCTGGTGTCCACAGATTCATGTGAACTGTTAAACAGAAGCAGTAGACTAGCCTGCTAGGTCCGTTCTTGCAAGCTCAGCCTGGTGAATGGGGGACACCGAGGGGATAGTAAGGCTCATCCATTCCACATGGTGTATCTACAGAGGAAGAAATGTGCTCAGGGAAGTGAAGACCACTGTCAGCTACACCCATTGGGGGTCTGATGGCTGACTTTGCTAGCCTTGTGTTTCAACCACATCTACCTTCTTCTGACCCCTTAGCTACCACTGTAGTTTGAATGTGAAATGTCTCCCTTAGGCTCATGTGTCTAAACATTTGGTCCCCTGGGGGAATCTCTAGGTGAAGCCTCACAAGAGGAAGTGGGTCCTTTGAGGGTAGGCCTTGTGGTTTGCTAGCTGTGTTCTATCTCCTATCAGCTCTTTGCTTCCTGACTACTGGAATATGGTCATCTGCCTAACACTCCAGTCACCACGATGGACTATATCCCTTTTTAATCTCCAGGGCAAAGTCAACCCCTTCTTCCTTAAGTGGCTTCTTGGCAGGTATTTGGTCACAGTGATAAGTTACTAAGACAGCTCTACTCTGTGGCTCCCTGCCACCGTTCCATTCTTCCTGTGCCTGGCTCACTCTTTCAGCCAATTTACCTAACGCTCTGCACCCCACTCCCCAGCCAGCATTAAAGCTGCAGGGCCCCACCCGCCTCTCCTCCACAGCCCTGCTCAGACTTCAGATTCTCCTTTTATTTGAGTAATTTTCCAATTAACATCTGGCCGCCTCTCCAGACAGTAACCCCACGGTGCTCCCTGATTTGGCAGCCTCTCCTCGCACCTACCGGTGGTGTACTGAAATGTTGTTTGCTGTGTCTCATTCTCGGTCTGTGTGTTTCCTGAAGGTGGGCCCAGGTCTTTTCCTAACACGGCTCAGTGCAATAAATATTTGAGGGGTTGGACTGCATGAGCTGGGCTTGATTGAACAGTGTGGCTTCAGAAAGGACGCTGGAAATATTGGAACTTTTGATGAAACAACCCTACAGAGCGTAGCCCTCTTCCAGATGTCGTGGAAAGTGGAATGGTTTTAGAGAGGACGGAAGCTGTCTTCAAAAGCCAAGTGTGCAGAGAGAGCTAGCTCACTGAGCCGTGGGCACTAGTCAAGGACACACAGTTTTCTCCAAGAAGCATCAGTATTGTGGTTGTAAGTCTGTGAGCATCTCTGACCCTCCGAGGTCCAGCTGGAGTCTAGAGTAAGTCTGGGCAGAAGTAGCTGGATGAGCACTCACTGGACACTGTATCGGGATTTGCTTCCTCACAGCCCTTGGTCTTGCGTGGGTCATTTTTCATATCTCTGTTGCGTGACACTTTCTAGCTCACCTGCCAGCACTGTCATCTACTGATCTTCTGTCTTCTATTCCATGCATTCTGAGGCCTGGCTAGGATAGCCTGGGTCGACCTATCTGTTAGGCAGATGGGCATCTGCATGAGAAAGAAAGCAGAAGGAAGCTCCATTTGGCCTGGAGGACCAGCCAGAGGAGCAGGGCAGGGTGACTACGCAGAAGCAGAAGGTTACAAGCCTGTGGCTCACTAGCGGGTTTTATGGAGTGAGTACCAGGTAACCACAGACTCCTGCATCCAAACAGTTCCCGGCCTCAGCTCTGCTCTTAGAGCTCCAGGGAAAACGGTTATTTGGAAAAGTTGCTTTTGTTTTCATGCTGGCTCCTCCTCCCACACAACAGACCCTGAGCCTGGTCCTTAGCGGACTGAATAGCCTCCTTTAAGGTTGCTATAAAGAAGCCACTTTGGAACTGCAAGAATTAACCTAGCTAAATTGAATAGTCACAGGATAGGACAGATTAACACACCCGGGCTCCAGTAAGCAGTTAGAATGTGCTAGATTTTCATGTACTTCACAATAAAAAAACCCTGCCCAATTAGCATACACAATGTGAAAAGCTACCCACAGCTTGCTGGCTGCAAAGACAGGCTCCTAGCACATTTCCTGTCACTCAGTAGGTACTCAGAAAATATTACTAGGTGAAGACAGGAAAGTTGAGGAGGCCAGATTTGCAAAGTGGTCAGCAAACCTGAGTGTAATGAGTAGGCACACATGGTGTGTAACGAGCAGCACCGTTCCCTTCTGCTTTCATTTCTAGATCTACCTCCTGTATATCCAAAGTTGTGGATTGTCTTCCTGGCCATTAATAAATGTAAATGGAATTCTGATGGCTCAACCCAGATCTAAGGAGGGTATTAAAAAAATGTAGTCACCAAGGACTCAGCCCTGGAGAAGAAGCAAAGCTCTGGCCAAACTGAAAATATAGCACAGATATTGAAAGAGAACACCTTGGGCTTCCAGTGGCTTTGGCATAAGAAAATCAAAGGTTCATTGACGTTAATGTTGGTTGGAGAGGTAGATCTGCCTTCCAAACGATGAACTTCAGGCTCCTCCTGCCCTCCGCTGGGTTAGACTGGGGTTGGTGCAATGGGGCCTAGGGCCAGAAGAGGGCACTCTCAGACAAGTGTGTTGCCTCCTGCAGTGGGAGCCAGGGGTCCTTTGCGCTTGGTCTTTGTTCTTTCTCTGAAGGCTTTTGTGTTCTCTGCAGGGAGCAGAGAGGGCTTCCCCACTCTGTGCCAAAGATAATCTTGTGAAAAGACAAACTGATGACTTCATGTGTTAAATACCAAATCCCAGGGATATAGTCATGTTCACAAACATTTTAATAGACTTGAACCCTGAAATCTGTGAAGAACTAACATGCTATACTCTTAACAGTCTAAAAATGCCACAAGGAGGCTGTGTCCCCTTCACATATGGCCTGGGCGTAGGGGATAGTCAGACTGAGAAGGTAGACTGTCATTTTCTGTCCTTGAGAGGCATTTCTGTCTGGGACATATCGCATCAGGTTAATCAGGGCTGCTTTTGCATAAATACACTGCCTTCAGCCTACATCTCCATTAAAAAGAAAACAGCACAGTCATCAAGTTGGAATACTTTTAAATCCCTGTTTTCAGCCAACCTATAAGAGCTTCCTTCCGCATTTTTCTTCCCTGCACTCAGTCCCTGTCCTTCCCAGGAGAGGGGATGAATTTGAGGAGCCCTTTGGAGAAACAGCACACTTGTGTGCAGAACCATGCCGGGCAAGGCCAGTGTAAAGAATTTCTCCTACAGAATAGTTCACACAGATACTCTAAGATGCAGTGTGGAAACCGCAGAGCTGTGTGTAGGAGGGAAAAAAATACAGAAAACACAGCATGTCAGTAATGGAATGAGAAACCAAGTTATTTAGCCACACACATGATAGACACCTATGAGCATTAAAGCACAGAGAAAACGGAATCCTGAGTGCGGAATTATCTCATGGCTGCTTCAGAAATCATCATGGAGGGAACTCTGAAGAAATAAATTCCTCAAGGAAGCGGAAAGAACGGAGGAGAACTCAACTATAATCTGGTGGCTCTCCACATCAGGACCCTCTCCAAATCATCTCCAACCACGGGAAGTTTACTGAAGCTTCCCGGTGTCCACAGCTCTATCACATCACCTTTGCTCCTATGGAAGGTCCCTGCCCCAGATGAATCCCTCTCGTGCTTGCCTCTCTCCAGCTTCTCATCTGAGCTTCCCAAAAGAAGTCAGCAGAGTGGGCCCAGAACTTTGTATGCTACCCCAGAGGATTCTCCCTCCTCTGGTCTCCCCAATAACTTAGGCTTCTGACTCTTTCTCTGAATGCCCAGGCTTAGCACTTGTTCCTTTGGCCACTCTTTGAAGTATGGCAGCCTTAAGCACCTGCCTAGGGAGGCTTTATCGGTATGTATGTTTTCTCTGAGTGGCCTTGGCAACTCCAGAGACAACAATGTCTCCTAGATTCTATCCTGCTCCTCACTCTCATCCCCCAGAGCCATAGCTCCCACCACCTCCCCCAAGAAACCTCCTTAGGCAATGTGCAGTCTTAAGATAATACTGTGGCCACCAAGGACCTATTCCTAAAGGGGGGAGCCCCACCTGACCTGACAACACCCACTGTCCCCCCTTCTTGTCTCACCCTCCTGATTGATGGCAGTGCAGCGCTTGCAAAGTCGCCCACAGTGCAGCTGTGGCCACACCTCCTGCCTCTGACTGTTCATAGGCATTTTGTCAGGATCTCACCTATCAAAATTTCCCTCTCTGTCGTCATTGTCATAACTCGGGTCAATGAACCCTCAACTCACCAGCAGAGGTTGCTTCTACACCCGTTCTTCTTCTTCCTGGCTTTGTCCACAGCCTGGCCAGTCTTTTCCCTATAAACCACAGATGTGAGCATACCTTACCCTTGATCAAATTTCCACTTTTACTTTTTACTGCCTGGGGGCTAAGCCTGAAGTTTACAGCTCCACTGGAATGGATACAGCAACCTTTATTTATTCAAGCAACAGACTAGGTACTGGAGATGAGTCAGACCTCAGAGATAGGTACCCTGTGTCTTTGCACTGAGGGGGACACACTGTGGCAGGGCTACACACACACACACACACATACACACATTATCATCATCACCACCATCATCATCAAAGGATAGAAAAAGAAAAACAGCAGATTGCATATGGAAGATATTCTGCTTACTATTAAGGGATCAAACAGGAATAAAAAGTAAGACAGACAGGCAAGATTCCTTGAAGAGTGATGTGCATGCCTTGCATGCCTAGCAGGATCCAGGATGCAGAGGGCCATGTTCCCGGTGTCTGTAAGTAGTACCTGTAGGTACTGCTTCCTGAGGGTGGGAGATTTTTAAGACTGTGCTCCTCAGGGGGAATCTCCTGGACATTTGGGTTGCCAATGCCTGGCACAGAGTAAGTTAAAAACCTGTAAGATGAGAAACTGGATGGGTGTGTGCATGGATAGACACACGCGTGCCTGGGTAGAAGTATGTGGGCTGAGCTCAGTGTGGTGTCTTTCAGGAAGTTACAAAACCAACAGTGCTGAAGCCTCCAGGCAGACAGTGTTAACTTGTGTATGTTGAAGATGGCTGAAGTAAGCTCTCAGCTCTCTACCACTTTGGTTAAGTACGTGTGTGTGTACGTATGTGTGTGTGGGTACGCGCGTGCTCACGCACGCATGTGTGAAATGAGTATGTATTTTACAAATGGGAGTATTTTTTTATTTGTTTTCAAGGAACAGCCCTTACTTAGACCCCTTAGGATAACCTTTTTTTTCTTAGCAGAATACAGAGAGGCAGAACAGAGCAGCCAGGTGCTCAGCCTCTTCAGGAAATCAAATGTTGGCCTAGTCTTTTACCCAGATTCTGGGAAGCCTCATCAAGGCTTCAGTTTTTGTGTCTATAAGTATGCGTGGCTATATCTGCTTGCAGTGGATTGCTGGGAGGACTTAGGGCACATGGGGTGAGCTGGCCTTGCATTTGGGACAAGGTAGGGTCTTATAAGCCTTAAAGGCACATGTCTTTTAAGCATGGTCCCTCCAAGTGGCCTTGTGAAAGATTGGTCTCCAGAGACAACAGAGACCACATACTTCAAGCTGGTTGAAGAGGAGAGCTCCTCTCTCTCTCTCTCTCTCTCTCTCTCTCTCTCTCTCTCTCTGAAGGTTATAGTCTCCTTTGACTCCAGCTGTCTCTGAAAATGACTGCGGGCACTTTCATTAATTAGACATGCTATCTCATGAGCAGAGTACAGGGTACTCGATGCTGAGCCAGCTGGTGAAAGTCAGGTCCTTGGGCTCTCTGTATAACATGGCTGCTGTTTCCAGGCCCTTGAGCTCTCTGTATAACATGGCTGCTGTTTTCAGGCCCTTGGGCTCTCTGTATAACACGGCTGCTGTTTCTAGTACTCAGGCTACTTGGTGGCTAAAAACACCTTGCCTATCATACATCTTCTTAGGCCACGTGTTGTCTCTCAGACTTCTCCAACTTCACCCTCCCTGACCCTCAGTGGTGACGGGACAGAGGAGTCAGGGTCCCTCTGCCTCTCCAAAATAGAAGAACTTGTCTTCCAAGGCTCTTGCTCCAGGCCTCAGCTTGTCTTAGTCTGCCCATTCCTTTGCCTTTATGACTCAAACTGGGGCTGTTGGTCTCTTTTGGCTGTGTTGGGGCTAAGGGCGGCTCCTTGGCTGACCAACTCTTTCTGGCTGTGGGCCTTTGCCTTCCCACCCAGGAGATCTGCCCCTGGCCCCATTGTAGGGTCACTCCACAATGGCCTCTGGCATACATCATGTGGAAACTGTATCAGCATACACCCACTCACCAGCTGATGTAGCCATTCAACCTAGCACTCCCTGTTACCCACAATTTGGGAGGGCTGTGTGTTTAGTGTGCCCCTAACTCACCATGATGCTTGTATAGCTAAAGATGACCCCCATTAGATCTCTTCTACAATCTCATGTTTGGTTCTAACTTCAGAAGCAGATAGACATTGCCCTCCCCATTGCTCCCATAGTGGCAAGAACTCCAACTTGTGTCTGTCAGGCCTCATCCTCACCCTTCTCATGTGATAAGAGATCAGAAGCCATTTCTTAATCACCTGAGCTGAGAACAATGCCTACTGGTCTAGTCAAGTGTCTTCTTTGTTCTGCATTTCTCATTTTTCTCTGGATACCAATGACAAGCTGCCATCTTAGCCTCTGAGAGGGTTGGGACTCCATTTATGAGAAGTAGGATGGAGAGGTGCGATGAAAGTGCATTGCTTCATCTCAGTTAAAGATGCCTCTCAGGAGCTATAGCTAACGGAGGAGCTGACATCCTGCAGGTATTGTGCTGCGAACCCTAGCCCAGACCTGCCTCACAAACATAATTCAGACTTTCTCATCTCCACATGCAAAGGTGCTCACATCTTTAGCCACTGAGGAAATGCAAAGTCCAAAGCCCTGCACCACATCACACCTACTAAGAGGACTTCAAGTGACAAGGTGGACAGCAACAAGTGTTGACAAGGATATGGAGGAAATGGGACTCTCATACAGTGCTGCTTGGAGCACAAAATCCTGTGGTCCATTTGGAAAGGCTAGGCAGTTCCTTAAATGGTGAAGCACGGCTTAGCATAGGACCCAACAGCCCCACACTAAGTATATGCCGAAGAGAAAGGAAGCATGTGTTCACATAAGATGAGTCTTCTAATGCTGGTAGAATGACTCATCAGAGCCAAGAAGTACCTTCAAGTGACGGATTAGTCAGCCATTAAACAGAGCTAAATTCTGCTACATGCTTCAGCAGGATGAACTGGTCATATCTCAGAGAATTCCATGTCTATGAAATGTCGAGAATAGACAAATCCATGGAAACAGAAGGTAGGTTGGTTATTTCCATGGGGAAATAGCTGCTAATAGTTATGTCCCCAACTAGGTAGTGGCAGTACTTGTATGATTATATAAATGTCCTAAAAGCCACTGAGTTACGTCCTTTATAGTGGTTAATTGTAATATGTGAATTATATCTCTAGAAAGCAGTTTTTGAAATACTTTCTGCTATTTCAGTACTTTGGGGCTGAGAATGTAGCTGGGCTGGCACAGTGCATTTTTCTCATAGGTTGTTTCTAATACACTTACAATAGTCCAATATGCAGTAGGTAACAGTATAATTACTTAAAAAAAATGGCATTTTCTGCTAGAAGGCAAGCTTCAAGAAGTGGGGGATTTTTGTTTTATTTATTTATTTTTTGTTATGTTTACCATGCTTAACACAAGACTCAGTTCACTATAGCATCTCTGTAAATGCTCATCAAATGAAAGGAGGCTTCATGGAGATCCAGTCATAAATGGACACACAGTCTCAAACTGGTGACTGGGAATTCTTTACATTTTTTATTCATTTTCAAAATTGGTGCTGGGGGTTCTGGGAGTCCATCCCAGAGCCTTGTATACATTACACAAACACCATACCACTGAGCTACACCCCCAGTCCTCAGCGCATGCATTGGGAGGGAGTGTGGATGCAGCAGAGGTCTCTGTGCTCCCTGGGAACTTACAACCAAGGAGACCAGTGCTGAGCGGAGTGTGCACTTGAGTGCTGCAAGTGAAGAGTGTCAGTCAGGATTGAAGCATGTTGATGGTAAGTGTCTCAAGGTTCCTCCTGGTGGGATCATGTCAGGGAGCTGAGCAGAGCCGAGAGTGTGGTGAGGCTGAGTGAGGAGAAGGCCAGTGGGGAGGGAACAGGCATTTCCAATAGAGAGGCCTCCCCATTCTTCATCTTGGAGAAGGCATTGAGAGAGGTGTGGTAGGAAAAGGTGACTCAGTTGCTGGGAAGGGAGGGAGTAAGAGCATCTGAAAGAGACGGGGAAGCCTTGGGTGGGTATATTTACCTTTAGCACCATGGAAAACTGGGGAAGGAGAGCCAAAGGTCAAGGCAAGAGGGTGATGGGATACAGGAGTTGGGAGCCAAGAGATGCTTGTCTGTGTGTGATCCATAGTCAACAGGAAAGGTCAAGGGGCCACGAGGCAAGCAAGAAGACATGTGCAGTTGCCTGTCTCCCACACAGACATCTCTTCATATTTCATCTTAAGAGGCAGGAACTCTAGGAAACTTTTCACGATCTGGAGATGTGAATGGGCCGGGAAGTGATTAAGATATGGATAAAGGCTTGGGAGGAAGGCCAGGGGATGCTGAGGGGTTAAGATGATGAGGGAGGCGGAGGAGCCAGGAAGATGTGGGAAGGATGAGGCTCAAGGTCAAGGATGATGCTATAAAATCTGGCACAAATCACCAATGGAGGCTTGGGAAGTGAAGAGATGGGTCAGAAAAAGAAAGACCCATCCTAAGCAGGCTTATGACCAGGAAGTGGATAGCAAGAGCTCTGATCCCTTCTTATAGAAGCTGCCTGACTCCACAGCCCAAGGGCAGATGTGTAAATCCCAGGAAGCCTGAGATAAAAATGAGCCTGGGTACAAGTGATCCCGGATAGCAAAGGACATGACACAACAAGGCTTTCTTGTTCCTACAGTTTGTTGGTTCCTTTGTGGTTTCTGTTTGCCAAGCCCAGGAGGAGGAACAAACACCACTGTGACTTAATAGTTAGGGCAGGGAGTGTGGGCACAGGATAGATCCATGCTCTGTGGCTCCCCGGCTGTGTCGCCTGCCATGAGAGCAGTCTCCACTGCTCTAGTCCTTGTGTCCTCTCCTGCATAACCATGGGAGACACTGAGGAGATATCGCTGAGATGGCATGGGCTCTTACCCACTGGGGTGCCTAATCTTTCATAACTTCAGATGCACAGATTGTAAGGAGGTTGGCATCTCTAGAGTCAAGATATACGACGTCTTACCTCAGAAATGCCCAAAATGATTTACAACTTACAGCACTTTAGGTCTGGTCATATGTGGAAACAGGCATCTAGGAAGCAGGAGTTGTGGTGCTGGGTAGCTGCTTGCTGCATGGTGCTGTAGATGTGCCAGTATCTATTTGTTCTCTGGGCTTGTGAAGCCCTTTACCTGGTGGGTAGGAGCCAAGGCCTTAGGGTCTTGAATTCATTACAACTTTCTATGAGCACTGGGCTAGGTGATGTCATCTCTCTGACCCCCATTTTTCTCTTCTCTTTTAAGCCTTTCCCTGTACCTACAAAGTCTCATCCATCATTGTCATTAAAGCCTTATATCTTCATTAGCAGTGGCTGTGCCAGGGCCTCTCTGTACCTGCAGACATTCAGGGTCTTTCCTACCCACAGTACTATGGGCACAGGGATTCTTGCAGAGGCTTTTCCCCAGGCACATATAACCTTCTCTTCGGTGGTCCTGGGGCAGGTCCACGGGGAGACAAACATTGCCTGCTCTTTTCTTGATCACTAGTTTTGTCTGTTTGCTTTATGGCACTGAGGATGGAGCTACTGATCTCTAGCCAGACTAGCTGTCTGCAAACCCTTCTCTTTGGGGATGAGCCCCCCCCTGCAATTCCTTTTCTGATTGTCCTGTTTCACATTCTGGAAACCAAGGTCAGGAAAGTCAGACCTGAATCAACTTTGTCAGTGGAGAGCCACACTGCACGGAATGTAATTAAAGTCTGATTTTGTTGACTGAAGCTCAGCTGGAACCTCAACCCCATGGTCCTGGTATAGAGGACATTTGCTGATGCCCCTGGGTGGCCATGGAACTGGAATATAACTTATGGTCAGAGGGAGAAATATCAGAGAAGCCCCTTCTTCTCAATACTTGTTTCTGATCCTTAGAGAATGTCATGATACCTTGTGCACATTATAGCTTTCATGGGGGCCCCAGCAGCATGGCATCAGTGAATCAGGAAAGCATGGTGTGCTGCATTAGACTGGTCAGCATCAATCGCTCATTTATCTGTCAGTCTGTCTGTCTTTGTATCCTCTAGTGTATCTTCCCCCAAAACATGGCAGCCAAGCTGAGCTATGGCGTACAGAATAGCATTTAAAGATGGGTGTGTGGCTGGTAAGCTAAGCTCAAGTCAAGGAAAGAAACTGAGCAAATCTATATTCTGTTGCTAAATGGAGCCAGCCACCTACTGGGTATCTTTTAAAGAATGAAGATTTATTTAACTAATGGTTCTGGAGGACAGAAAGTCCAAGGTCAAGGGGTCACATTTAGCGGGGACTATCTTTTCTCCTCATAGTTACTAGCAGCACAAGTTATCAGATGGCAAGAGACGCACACAACAGAATCAGAGCTTACTGATGGCTTGAAAAGGCCTACCCTGATCTAGTGAATTGGCTCAGATTGTTAAAGGTTCTTGCTCCCCAGCGTATGACATGAGTTCAGTGCCCAGGACCTACATGGTACAAGTTGCCCTCTGAGCTCTGCACATGTGCCATGGCATGTGTTAGTAAGTGCTGTGTATGGGCATGGACACTCCTATAAATAAGGAAATAAATGTAAAAACTGCATAAGAAAAGAAAACCCCTACCCTGAAGGCAAGGGGCATAGCTCAGTTGGTAGGGTATGTTCCCAACATGTACGAGGTTCTGGGTTCAACCCTCCAGACTGCCTAACCCAAGTGAGGTGGCATATGCCTGTCACCCCAGTCAGGGGGATCAGAAATTCAAAGTCATCTTCCTTGGCTACATAGTGAGTTTGAGAACAATTTGCATTAGAGACTATCTCAAAAACAAACAAAAATGTAAAGACCTACCTTGGAGATAACGCAGTAGCCCATTACTCCATGAGGCTGTTCAAAGCCCTCATGACCCAGCCATCTCTCCCAGGGCCTTCCTGGTCTTAGCTTTGAATATCTTATAATGAGGACGGCATTCAGCCGGAGAGTTGGTGGAGACATTCAGACTACTGCTGCTACCAAGCCCTTAGTCCCTCACAGACAAGGGGCAAAGAAGAGGGAGAACAGAATAGTCTGTCTTATCTACCAACAGATATGGCAGGCTTGGGGAACCCTGGGGAGCTCAGGTTCTGGGCTTTCAACTTATTCATGACCCAGAAAGAAATAGAGGGAGCACTCTGGCTGACCTGCTGGTGGCTGTTTACAGAAAGCTCTCCCACTCTCTTGCTCTCCTAACTTTTCCAACCCAACTGCCCCTCTGGACCTGCTCCCACTGAGTTGGGGTGCCGCAGAGGGCTACCCACCCACTTGTGCTCACAAAAGCAGGCCTGTCTGGATCTGAGTGGGGTAGCACATGGGGACAGGCTAGAGAGACACACCACTCTCTCTGAGGAAGCTGGCAGGGCTAGTCAGGAGGGAGAAAGAGCCTCTCAGCCCAGACAGAGGCAGCTACATGAAAGCCTGGGTTCAAGCAAGGCCGTATGATGGGTTTGTACCACTGACCCAAAGAGTCTGAACTAACTAAGCCGCCATCTAATCTTTTGTGGTAAACCAGTTTTAAACATTTACTTTTCCATTGGCAACTGTTGCCCTTATGACCTAGATAAACGGTTCTCAGTCTGTGAGTCTCGACCCCTTTGGGGGTTGAATGAGCCTTTCACAAGGATTACCCAAGACCCTCAGAAAACATGGATATTTACATTACAACTCATAACAGTAGCAAAATTACTGTCAGGAAGTAGCAATGAAAATTTTATGGTTGGGAGTCACCACAACATGAGGAACTGTATTAAAGGGTGCAAGCATTTGAAAGGCTGGTGTCTTAGGGTTTTACTGCTGTGAACAGACACCATGACCAAGGCAACTCTTATAAGGACAACACTTAATTGGGGCTGGCTTACAAGTTCAGAGGTTCAGTCCTTTATCGTCAATGTGGGAGTTTGGCAGCATCCAGGCCGGCGTGGCCCTGGAGGAGCTGAGAGTTCTACATCTTTCTCTGACGGCTGCTAGGAGAAGACTGGCTCCCATGTGGTTAGGAGAAGGGTCTCATTGCCCACACCCACAAGGACACACTTCTTCCAACAAGGCCACCCCTCCTAATAGTGCCACTCCCTGGGTCAACCATATTTAAACCATCACAGTTGGGAGCCACCATCTTAGATAAGTACAAGAGAAGATGTGGACACTAACTATGGCATTTGCCAAGCCTTGGTGTCTGTGACTTCACAGTATGATGTTGGAGAGGCTGCCCCTCAGTTTCCCTGTCCTGTCAGGGAGTGGCCCTGTGAAGGCTATTATGAACAAGAAACCTGGCTAGACAGAACAAGAGGATAAAGTCGGAATCACGATTAGAGACATAGGCTTCAATGTGAGGTTTCCTGGATTTTAAAAAATCAAAGTCAGTTGATGGTTCTGACTTTCAGTCACAGTACCTGTAAGCAACTGCAGCTCCTACCCTTTGTGCTTGTTTCCAGGTGAGAGATAAGCACTCGTACCAGCCCCTGGCCTGTAAGTAAAACATACATTGCAGAATCTCATCGTACAGCCATTCTGTTTGTTGTTAAGATGATTCGGGATGTCTTTGAGAGTGGATGAGAAGTTAAATCACAAACACTGTATCAAGCTCTGCTAAGTGCTGTGAGAGGCCAGTACCAGGAGCTGAGGAGAGGGGGTAGGGAGCTTTGGTAGAAAATGAGGTGTCTCTGCCAGAAGGACAAGCAGGCTTGCATGTGAGGGAACAGATAAAGGAATCACTTGAACACAGGCCCATGGGAAAACAGAGGGCATCTTCCTAGCCTGAGGCTGTTGAACAGAGGGTTTAACGGGGGTGCCCAGGGTTAGTGTAAGTTCGACACTACATCATAGAGGACCTCAAATGATGTCATTTCAATGAGTTTGGACTCTCTTGTTTATGGCTTGTCCTTTCCATCCAAGACTTGTAGTAGTCTAAGGAAAGAAACCCAATTATGCAGTGTTTATTTTGTGTTAGTGTATGTGCATGTGTGAGCAGGCGTGCATGTGTGCACAGGTGAGCAGACATGCATGTGTATAAGTGTGTATGTGTGTGCACTCTTGCACACATGCATTTTTGTATACACGCATGTATTTTGCTATCCTCCACTGTCACTCCTTACCTTACCTCAAAGGATAAGGTCTGCCAGTGAATGCTGCACTCACCAAGATCCACTCATCTCTGCCCCCACTGATCCCATTGCTAGACTTACAAAAGCATGCAACCATGCCTGGCTTTTTAAATGTGGGTTTTGGGGATCAAATTCAAGTTCTCCTGTTTGTGCAGCAGGCACTATAGCTACCAAGCCATCTCCCTAGTTCAAAAAAAAACATTTTATCATTGATTGTTCAGCAGTGTGATTTCTTAACACACATCAGGCACATGGCCAACACCAGCAAAACGCATAGTGTGTGTTTTGCTGGACAGTCAGATGTGCTATCTGTGATCTTGATATTGAACAGACACGGCTGCACATCCTAAGACTTTGGAACCATTCCCATAGCTCGATGGAAATGGGAAAGCTTGGCCTGGCCATCGACAGTGTTTGATTACACACGGTGCCTGCAGAGGTGGTTTAAAGAAATCCTTCCACAATTCCATCATGACACATTCCAAGAGCTATGATTTAGAAGAAAAAGTTCTCTACATTCAACTGACAAACTCAAATCGCACCTGTTCATTTAATCATTGGTCAGTCTCCGGCCCTTCCTATAGGGTCTGCCAGTGCTTAGATTAAACAAACAGGTGCTCTGTTTTACTCCTTTATGATTTGCTGTTGGTAAGAAAAGTGTCTGCCCATGCTATGCCTTCAGCGAAGCCCACTGAGCACCTACTATGTGCTTGTCAACATCAGTCTGTTCACAGATGAGACACAGTGCCTCAGAAAGGTTAGCTCTGTGGTCTGCACAGCAGAGTTAGTTATTTCTGGATCATTCTATAAAACTGAGAGCAATTTAGAATGGCTCTCGACAGTCCTGCTTCCCCCCCCCCCCCCACTTTATTTGTTTAGAGTTGAGGATAGACAGTTATAAAACACAGCTGGCTTCATGAGAAGAGAGACTACATTCTTTATGCAGCTGTGAACAATGGAATTATTTAAATTTAGCTCTAATCCAACTAACCTAGTTCTTGGTAAGGAGACAAAAAGAATCACTTTCTTTAACATGTTAGGTTTTGGCATCTCCCCCAATCCCAAATGAGGAAAAGGAGCAATAATGATAGCAGATATTTTGACTGCTTTTAAGATTCATTCTCCTTGGTTCCCACAGATAAAGGGATAGGAGGTTGTTTTTCAAATCTGAGGATGAAGTTCCCTTAACGATCACAAATTACTTGACCCAGTGTCCTTCTCATTGATACACGGGGACCAGAAGTTCCAAGGAAGGGTCTTTTGTGGTCACACAGCTGTCAAGGGGTCAGACTGCTAGTCGTCTGACTTCAGGATTCATATTTTAGTCACAATTGGGATTTTTCTTAACTTGTCCCATTGTGGTGGAATTACACCAAGAACAAAAGGCCCAAGGAATATGTTCCCCTTTTGTACTTGAGTGGGTTTCCTTTTTAATGGTAATATGACTGCTACTATCTGAGTGTTTGTATGTCCCCATTCCCATGCTAAGCCCCCTTCTCCAAGATAGTGTTAGGAGGTGGTGACCTTTTCGAATGAGTAGAGCTCAGGGGTGGAGCCCACACGCAGGGCATTGCTGGGCCACAGAGTTTCATCACTCCTCTACGTCATAGGAAAAGAAGTCAGCCCATATCAGACACTAGGTATGATGGCACCTGGATCTTGGACTTTCCACCATTCAGAACCATAAGAAGTAAACTGCCTTCACTTATGAGCCACCCATCATATAGGATTTGGTGCAGGACCCAATCATAATGGTAGCAATGCACACATGCTTTTGAAGGCTTGAAGGCTCACATTCAGTGCAGAACCATTGACTATTGCCATTGCAAACTGAATCTCCAGTAGCAGGAGACTCACTAAAAATTACAGAGGAACATGCTGCCACAGCTCAAAATTCTGTTTTGGGAGAATATTAACTAGAATGGCGATTGTATGTGCTGTATTGGGGGGGAAGTCTATAAATACAGTTTGATACTGTGTTTGTTACTCACGCGTGTAATAGGTAGGCAGGCAAATAAAGAGACAGACATAAACACAAGGGCAAAGCTGCCAAGGTATAAATCAACAGTACTAATATTTTAACAATAACAAGTATATTTTCACTTTTCCTAAAATTTCTTAAGCTTTATTTTATACTTCCGATAATAAAATCAGCTCCTGTAATTATCCAAAAATAATTTTGAGTAACATCTCATTAATTCAAGAACGTAATTCAATGAGAAAATATTTGGTTATTCCCTGTGAAGACACTATATTGGAAACCATAAAAACTAAAAGTAAAAGAAGCAACAAATTCACTCATGCTCATTGATGGTAAAACGCTCTTTACCGTGTCTCTTGGAATTTTAAAAGAAACTGCATTCTTTTTATCACGTGCATGTGTTTGTGTGTAGGGGGGTGCACCATGTGTGAAAGTTGGATACAGATTTTAGCCATCATTTCTCTCCTTCAACTATCTGGGTCTGGGGATCAAACTCAGGTTATCATGTTTGGCAGCAGGTGCTTTCAACTCAAAAAACCATCTTGCTAGCATCCCTCAAGACTTCTCTGTGCAGATGTTAAAACATCTGGTAGTGAAGCTACGAAGTGTCTCAGTGGTAGAATGCTTACTAGAATATAGAAGCCCTTGGGAAGTTCAGTCTGCAATCCAGCAAAAGAAACACACACACACACACACACACACACACACACACACACACACACACGTGCATACACATGCACTTACACGCACGTGTTGAAAAAGCATACACAAAAAACCATAACTTCTTAAGAATGGCAGATTTGAGCCATGCCTGATGATGTAATCCTTTAATTGCAGTTATTTGGGAGGCTGAAGCAGGAGGATCACAAGTTGAAGACCCATCTGGGCACTTTATTTAGTCCCTCATCTCAAAAATCAAAAGTGAAAAGAGTAGATGCCTCAATATAGGAGAATGCCAAGGAGGGAAGACAAGGGAGGGTGGGTGGGTGGGTGGGGGAATACCCCCATAGCGGCACGGGGATGGGGGATGGGGGGTAATAGGGAGGTTTCCAAAGGGGAGATCTGGAAAGGGGGAAACATTTGAAATGTAAATAAAGTAGAAAAAAAAAAGAAAGAAAGAAAAAGAAAGAAAGTGAAAAGAGAAGTAGGTATGTACATCAGTGGTAAAGCAATTGCCTAACAAGCAAAAGACTCTAGGTTTAAGCTTCACTAACACACATACACATGCACATACATACACACACACACTCACACATACACACAACTCCACTTGCCACATTTGGTTTCATAGCCTTTCCAAACATGTGAAGGACAGAGGTTATACCATGATGAAAGGAAAATAATATTCACACACCTTCCAGAAGATTCAAAGGGGGCCAGTATTGGACAAAAAGCTTACCATGCTTAGAAAGCTAGTAAAGATAGCAGTTGTAAGCAATAAATAGATTATCCTGAGTATATAGATTCTACTAAGCACCTGCGACTCAGGGGCTGATATTCCTTTGTTCTGTCTTATGATTGTACAATACAGCTGTTGGAGGAGATATGTTCAGTGATTGGCAAATTGGAGCCAACAGCCTGCTCCTAGGATGCTTTTTTAGACCCTGTCCTTGCCTCTGTTGCATCAGAATGTAAATTTCTTGAGGGCAGGGACCACTGTGCCCTGTCCTTGTAACCTGTGCAGGTTCCCTCAGGAAGTCCATGTTAAATCAAGGTGAAAGGAGAGGACTCAGCCAGCAGGAAAAAAGACCCTGGAAGGAGGGTTGTATTTCCGGGCAGCCTGTCTTGCTCAGTCCTAGCATTACAGTGCAGGTTAAAAATACTTCCCCCACCCCCGGGTGGAGTGAGTAGAAGGATGGAGAGAGATAATGAGCAACATAAGCTGGCCAGCACAGCCTAGCAGGATGTGAGTCTGCTCCAGATCCAGAGGATCTGGATACAGGAAAACACTGTCAGGGCTGCGTCCGCTGGCAAATGGACAGCTCCTTGTTCTTTACCAGAAGACCCTCCCTCCAACTGCAGTACATGAGATGTTTTCTGAAATTCCCCCCTGCCATCTCTCTCTGTGTCTGTACTGTATGCGTGTATACAAGTTTGTGTGTGTTCAGGTGGGTGCATACATGTGCATGTGTGTGCAGACACAAGAGGAGGCCAGGCAGCAGCACTGGCTTCCTCCATCACCCGCCACCTGATTCTTTTTTTTTTTTTTTTTTGAGAAAAGTCTCTCATTCACCTTGGATCTCACTGCCTGGGCAAGACTAGCCAGCTAGCGAATGCCAGGAATCCTCCTGCCTCCACCCACATTTCCCACACCCCATGCCACTTCCTCTGTCATGTGTTCTGTGGTACTCAGCTTTTTTATGTTGATGCAGATAAAGGCAGGCACCTTACTGTCACTGCCATCTCCACAGCCCAGAAGGCTTTTTCAATAAGCAAAACAAACACAGTAGTCTCTCTATGTAGCCAGGTAGATCTCAAACTCCCAATCTCTGTCTCAGCCTCCCAAGTGCTAGGATTACATATAAATGTCACCCTGCCAATGAAAAGACAATGTCACCAATTCAAGATAGATTTCCCTTTTACAGCCAAGACCTGCTAAAAGATTTTCAAGATAGTTCCGAGAACAGAGTTCCCCACAGCCCTCATCTGACTGTTGAAGAGTGTGAAGGAGAGACATGATGTAGCCCTTCTTGGCCCATCCTTCCCCTGACCTCCCCCAGGGCCCATCCAGCGTGGGATCCAAACCTCCCACCCAGCACAGTAGGCTCAGGCCAGCTGCCCAAAGGTGAAGCCGCCCTCCAAAGGCTTGGCTCAGTCTAGGACTGCGTAAGGCAGGGAGGGTCAGGTCAATGGGTCACCAGAAACAACTGGGACATTGCCTTAGAAACGGCCCCCTCCCCTTGCTTGCTTGGCCTGCAGGTCTTTGGATCCACCCTGATCCAGCTGTGCATTAAACCCTCAGGCCTTAGTGGGAGGTGGGGGAGTATCAGGAAGGGCTAAAGGGGGACTGGAGAGGTTCCAGCTTCCTTTTGGGACAGTATCAATCTTCAGTGAGCAGCTGCTTAAAGTCCCCCCTCCATCCCCCACCCCCCACCCCAAGAGTAGCCGGGTTTGAATCCATATTACTTCCTGGGCCTCAGGGGTAAAAGACGAGTGGGGTGTGGGTGCAGCCAACATCTCCTCCAGACCTCAGCCTGGACTCCATCTCCCTATGCTGCTTCGGAAGCCAAGTGCTGTGCTCATGGTCACCTGGTGCAAGGCAAGCAATTCTCAGATCACTGAGACATTGATCCCTACTGGCTGTTTCCATAGCCACAACTCTGAGCTATCACAAGGGCAGGGCAGAGAATTAAAGGCATCAATAGAGACAGCTGCACTCTGCCCTGTATCACCTATAGTCTGACTATAGCCCTCCGCCTGTCAAGGCTTTCTCACGGAGGGAGAAGCAGAAAGAATAGTTTCTCAGCTAAAGTCAGCAGGAGGGAGGGCAGAGCATCAGGTCAGCAGCCCCTGCCATCCTCGTCACACTTTTCCAAGTGATCTGAACCCAACACCCACTTCAGGGGACACTGAGCAGAATTTTTGGGAGGCCCTACACTGATGAATCATAGTTTCTGGAGTAGGAAGCCCAAAGCCTTTGTGTGCAAAGGGCAAAAGGAGCAAAGGTCTACATGTCCTTAGTCATTGTCGGGGACATCTACAGCTCAGGGTGGCAAAAAGGTAACCTGCATCTACTCAGGGCTTTAGCCTTCAGCACTTCAGAGAGCTCTTAGCTGGCTGACTCCAGGCCCCTGACATGAAGAAAATCCACAATGATAATCTTCCCTTTGGGGATGGGGGTCTCGGGGCAAGACGACCAGAATCAGTTAGTTTATTTTAGTTTAAAAATGGTCATATGAACATTTCCAGAAACCTTGAGTCTGTCTGTCAGTAATGATAATAGTTCAAATTTCACTGAGGAAATATTAGCTGCTATCTGTGCATTGTGAACTAAAGCTTGATGGGTGTTATCTCAAATGTCTAACCCTCTGAGATGGGAACAGCCAACCCTGAGGCAGCACTGGTAGCACTGGCCGGCACTGTGAATTTTACCTGTGTTAACTCACAAATGCCTGGCAAGAGCCGTAAGAGATAGGTACTGTCATAATGTTTACTTAATAGAGCCTTAAACATTATTTAACTTAACTTGTCTTGGAGAGCACAGCTATGGAGTGCTGGATCCTGGATTTCAACCCATAGCCCATCCTTGACCACTACGCTACACACTTGAGCACCACAGGCTGGAGGAAGATGGGTAAGAATGGGAGTTGTCAGAAAACTTCCTGACCTACTCAGATGCCGTTCTGAACCTAACCTGCATCATTTTAGAAATGGCCCCCACCAGGCATAATAACTGAACTGAAGGAGGAATTCTGTGCCATGCGACTTACTCCAAAAGCCAGGCCACCCAGCCTCTGAGATAGGGACATGCTTTCTCCTCAGGGCAAGGCTTGGGAATATTTGTTCCCAACTCCCATCCCTGCTGGGTAAAACTCTGACAGGGATTCTGCTGAAGCAGAAGGAAAGCAGCATCCTCTCGAAGCACTTTCTTTCTCTAGAGTCTCCAGAGGGCACTGTGTACACGCTGGGTGATGACCATGAGCCACTCTGTTATCCCCATCAATGAGGAAAGCCCAATGTCTTTTCTGGGTGCTTGACATCACTCACTTCCTTTAGATGCCCCTCACCCATGAGATCATTCATCTCTATGTGAATTACACACCTGGTATAGGCTTCCACCTGCCTAAAGCAGAGGTTCTCAACCTTCTTACTGCTGTGACTCTTAGGTACAGTTCCTCATGTTGTGGTGACCCTTACCCATAAAATTACTTTTGTTGTTAGTTCATAACTGTAATTTTGCTACTGTTATGAGTCAAAGTGTACATATCTGGTACTTCCGATGGTCTTAGACAACCCCTGTGAAAGGGTCAAGACCCACAGGTTGAGAACCACTGCCTTAAAATGCCTCTGCAGAGGTGACATCAAGCCAGCTAAACCAGAGCAACTGAGGACTGACAGGTCCTGAACTCAGGTTTCATAGCTTTGCTCTCAGAAGCAAAGGAATTGTGTGGACAGAAGAGGGTGGGCTGGACTGCTCATTGCTGCCCCATGACCTTGGCTCTCTTACTCCCAAGATGGAGTGATTGGCTCATTTGCTGGTCCTGTGTCTACCACTGAGCTGCTGCTCTGTGGCTAACCTCTGTTCTGAGGAGGGAGCCGGAACAAGACAGACAAGCACTGGTTTCTGCCCTGTCAGGCTTATGTTCTAATAGGATTCTAATAGAATAGGCAGTAACAATGTTTTTAAAATTGGCACAATTGCTACTGATTGGGGTAAGGCCATGTAGGAAAGACAGGCTAAGACTAGAGTAACAGGAAGCCTCTTTGAGGTAAGGCCTGAGGCTGAGAATAAACAAAACAAGATACCCTGCTATGAGAAGAACTCAGAGAATAGCATTCCACACTGATGGCACAGTTGCAAAGCCTCAGAGGCAGGAACAAGCCGGGCAAAAGAAAAGAAGGGAAGCCACCGGGCTCAAGTGGTGGTCATGAGTGTTAGGCTGCTCTCTCTCCTCCCAAGTTACTCCATTAATTCATCCTTGCTTAGCTATCTCCAGTGTCTCTGTTTAAATCCAAAGGAAGCAGGGATTCCTTCTGTGGCAGAGAAGTAAAGTGCATTCCGTTTTCTCCAGCAGGACATTTGTGACAGCTGACTTATTTCCTTGACTATTGTTATTGATAGGTTTTACAGTGGAAAGGAATGCAGTAGGGTAGCAGAGGCAGTCAGACACTTAGTAGGACAGGAAATCCAAGCCAGAATTAACACACCCCTAGAGCCTAGCTCACTTTTCTTCTCTCTCTCCTTCCCTTCCTTCCTGCACAGGCTCCATCTATGTAGCCAGTGCCGTCCTTAAACTCTGATCCTCCTGCCTCAGCCTTCCAAGTGCTGAGATTACAGGTGTGCTCCATCACACTGCTTGGGCTTCTTGCATGAAGTCCTGGCTAAGACACAGGTAGCTTCCTGGCTTTTGCATTTCCCCACTCAACAACTTCAGTCCCTTTTCATACCTTTCTCTACAAGCTTTCTCTTCTGTTTACTGCCACTCTCCTCTGTCTCCTCCTTTCTCCAACGTTGTCCACCGTCCTCAGTCCTTGCTGAACAATTTGATCCCCAAATGTGTACTGGCTGTTGCTACTGCAGGCGGAGCACAAGCAGAAAGAAGAGGTTATGTTGTCCTTGGAACCTTTGTGCCCTTCCAGTGAGGCCCAGTCACCTGAAGTATGTATGACACTGCTTGGCTGCCTAGCTTACTGTTGGGATCTAGTGACCATAAATAACTGTTGGCTGTGGTTTGAGTGTGAAGTGTCTCCCGTAGGCTCACATTTGAACACTTGGTCCTCAGTTTGGAGTCCTGGTTGGAAGGCTGTGGAACCTTTAAGAGGTGGAGCTTTGATGGAGGAAGTGAATCATCAGAGGTGGGTCTTGAGGCTTTACAGCCCGGCCCTACTTCCTGTCTCTTTTGGCTTCTTCGTCTACCGGATCAGGTACCCTGTTCTTGTGCCAGCCATGCCTTCCCTGCCTTGAAGGGCTGTATTCTTTCTTAAACGGTAGCCAAAATAAACTCTTCAGACATTAAGTTGCTTTTTACTAGATATTTGGTCACAGCAAGAAAAGTAATGATACACTGTGCCTATTTGGACCCTTTGGCATCCACTGCAGAGGGAACATTGTGGCTGGAACGCGATTCTCTTCCCTTTGGATCTTGCAACATTGTAAAACTGAGGAACTGGCAAGCAGCTCCTGGTCTGCCTGCTGCTGCTGCCCCAACCCCTGTGTCTCTAGCTGCCTTTTGAATGAGTTTCCTTATATAGAGACACCTTCTAAGCCAGTGTTTCTCAACCGGTGGATCACAAACCCTTTGGGGGGTCTCATATCAGAAATCCTGCTGATCAGATTTTGTTACTATTAATAACAGCAGGAAAATTACAGTTAGGAAGTAGCAACAAAATAGCTTTATTGTTGGGGAGGGGGCTCATCACAACTGTATTAAATCGGAGGAACTGTATTAAAGGCTTACAGCATTAGGAAGGTTGAGAACCACTGCTGTGCTTTCTGTGGCTCAACAGCTTAAATGCCTGTGATGGCTATCCTTGATTGGCGACTTGCCACACGGGGGAAGAGGGAACTTCAAATGAAGAATTGCTGCCATCCCATTGGCCTATGGGCATGTCTGTAGGGATATTTTCTTGACTGCCAGGTGATGGAGGAGGGCCCACCCCACTGTGGGCAGTGCCTCCCTGTAATGGGTGGTCCTGGGTTTCATAAGGAAGCTAGCTGAACAGAGGTTGGGATCAAGCCAGTTAGCAGCACCCTGCCATGGCCTCTGCTTCAGTTCTGTCTCCATATTCCTGTCTTGGGAGCTAGAGAAGGACACTCACCTAAAAGTTCCTGCTTTGGCCTCCTTCAAGAACAGGCTGTAACCTGTCATCCCAAATTGTTTTTATTTATCCAGCCACAGAGAAGCCAATGAGAACAAGACCTTCCTTGTAGCCACACTCTTCCCTACCTCCAGCCACACTAACCTCGAGTTGGCTCTGTGGTAGTCACACTGCCTTACACCATGTGACCTTCTGGAGGCCTTCGTCCTCCTCCACCTCCACTTGACAGTATCTCAGATCTCAGTCCAGGCAAGTTCCCGTTTCAATGATTTCTCCTGCTTCCTCTTCTCTTCCACCCTAACCCCTCCTCTTCAGTCCCCTCCTCCTTAGAATTGGGCCTTTGGGATGCTCTCAAGAGCAACACTTTCGACAACAGAAAGGCTCTCAGAGTTGAAAATCAAAAATGCTGCTGCAACCTGACCTTCAGCTAGATCATCCCAAGGTCAGTACCTAAAGGAAGCACTGGGAACTCGGTTTCCTACTACAAGACTTAGCTGGGGCTGTTGGGTAGGGAAAACATCAGAAAGGTATTGTCAGGTTGGCTCCTTCTGAGGGGCTGTGAGGGAGGCCCTGTTTGAGGCTCCTCCATGGCTGTGTCTCCTCATGTCCTCCTGCCTCTGTATATATCTCTGTATGCAAAGTTCCCTTCTTTATAAGGACACTAGTCATTCTAACAACCTCACCTTAACTTGGATATCTTTGAAAAGATCTGTTTCTAGATCACGTCCTGGGGTTCTAGGGATTGCGGTGGTTTCAGCATATGAATCTAACCTATTACTCCTGCTTCTACACCCCTGTTCCCCCATTCTTCTGACTTATTGAACGCAACAAGAGTAGAGAGATGTGAGGACATGCCACCTTTGGAGAAATGCTATGAGTCTGGGAAAGCTGGGCAAGACGAGGGTGGGAACTAGAGATGGACACTCCACCTATGAATGAGAAAGGAGGGCTGAATCTACTCTCGTAGAACAGACTCTCAGTTATGCATTTGGGCTCTGCTAATCTGCTAGTGATGCGTTCAAATCCCAGCTCCACTGCCTTCAGGTGACAGACCCATTTCTTGCTTTAGTGAGGTGTGTGTACGAATAGCATCTACCTTGTGGCATTGTGAAGGATTTATGAGCGAGGAGCATCATGGGAGATGGACGAGGTATTTGTTGTAAGAACAGGTAGGGTAGAAGGTCTGTCAGGCAAGTCAATATGACTGAGTAGTGAACTGCTACTCAGGCCACACAACTCTCTGTCCCCCTTATAATAATAAAAAGGAAAGACCCACAGTGGGAAGCCAGATCCAAGCTTTTCTTAGTGTTTCCCGTGGATAAAATGGATCAGGACCATCTGGACATCACCAAGGAAATGCAGAATCCTGGGTCCCATTGTGAACCCACTGAGTTTCACTTCTGTGCCTAGGACTTAGGAATCTGACTCGATTCACTCCCTTTTATAAAGCTAAGGATTAAGCCTAGGACCTTGGGAATGCTAGATGGGCTTGCTCAACTATCTTCCCACCCTTCTTTCTGGTTTTCACTTTTAGATAAAGTCTCCTTAAATGCCCTGGCAAGCCTCCCAAGTAGTTGGGTTTACAGGCCTTCACCACTGAGCCCAATAGGAATCAGATTCTTCTTTATGGACCTTAAAGGTTTAAAACCTCTGGACCAGAGCACAGTTCCTGGAGGGGCAGGATTGAGTCATACCCCAGAATAACCCTCCACACCAACACAGCCACCTGCAAGGTAGGTGTGCTTTCACCTCTGCTGACATCACCAGCCTTCCTTGAACAAGGTTAGAGAGGTGGTCTTGAGTGGTCATGCAGACACCCAATCTCTGTAGGTTATACTGGATATAGTAAAAAAGTCTAGTCTTTGTCTTCACCAGAAACTTCCCTGGTTAAGACAGTTTGTTTTGGATTATCTATTCCTTCTGTCTCTACAGCCGTGGTGACACAGTGTTACCTCAGAGAGTCCTGGTTCAGCATTCTCCCCATGCCTGAATCCCTTCCTAGCCTCACTTCCTATATTCTTGAGCCCAACCCTCTGCCTGGTTCAAGAAAATTGGAGGCTACACTACCAATGTAGCCCATCTTGTTTCCAAAAATCCTGCCACTCAAGGTTGTCTATGGTGTCCAACCTTTGGACATTGAGACAGATATTCTCATCTACAAAGTTCAGTCAAGAACCATGAATTAAGTTAAAAAAATAAATAAATAAAAAATAAAAAATAAAAAAAAAGAAAGAAAAGAAAAATCTTAAAAACAACCAACCAACCAAAACCCTCCTCATACTATTTTAAGTAAGTTTATAATTTTATGTTGGGATGCATTCATGGTTATCCTGGAGTACTTGTGACCCACCAGCTGCAGACTGGACATGCCGGCATCTAAGTCTTCAAGGTTGAGATTCTACTCATGACCCAAGCTAAGAGCCCTGCCATCTCTAAACAGTGGTTATAAACTCTAGCCTATTCTCTGGGGTCTTCAGATGTCACCTGTTACTGAATTCCTGTCACCAAATTCCACCTGTCTCTTAGGGTACCTCCCCAGTTAGAAGCACAGACTTGCTGGACAGCCTGACTTGACTGCCCTTTGGTAGCTATGGAGCTACAAGTAAATGGCCTCTCCACCGAGCCTGAGTCCTACATCCGTACCAGCCTCTGATTCTCTGGGGTGTTGGCAGACTTAACTCTGAACCTAGTGCCTGGATCCAGAAAGGACGAGAACACTGGTGACTAGGACAATAACTGTTCTGTCTCCAGATCTTCATAAACGCAAACAAAGCTCTGTGCCATGCCCAAGCAAAAGTGCCAGAGGTTGGTGCTTGGGTACTACAGCTCCTCAGCTCTCAGTAACCCTTTTAGCAAATGAGGAAACTGAGGGGCAAGTCATAACACTAACTAATAAGAATGTGAGATTGTAGGTTTCAGCCAGCTTACTGCAAAATCCACGCATTTTTGTCTCCATGTCACTTAGTTTTTCCTGAGTGCATGTGTGTGCGCTATGTGCATGTTTATATGCATGCACATGTATGCACAGGTACATTAGTATATATGTATTTATGTATATGGAGGTCAGAGATTTACTTTAGGTGTCTTAAGTTGCTCTCCACTGTGAATGTCTGTTTGGTGTGTACTATATGTGTGTATGTATTATGTATATATGTATTCATTCATGTGTGAGTGCAGGCATCTTGGCCCTTGCGTTCCACTGAGTTTGAGATTAGGGTCTCTTTTTGGATGTTCCTTAGTATGTAGGCAGACTCTGACCTACAAACTTCTCCTGTTTGTGGTTCCCATCTCACACAGAAGCCCTGAGATTACAGATATGTGCTGTCATGCCTTTGCATGGGTGCTAGGGGTCCAAACTCTGGTCCCTATGTGTGTGTGGAAGTGGCTGTGCCCACTGAGCTATTTCTCTAGTTCCCATAATGCTTTTCACTGTGACTTAGGAAATCACTGCTATTCCATCCTCTGCCTCGATGCCAAAGTCCCTGCAGTCCACTGCCCTAGAGCCGGCGCCTGTCCTCTGCCTTGGGCTCCTTTGATGACCTTTTATCCCAAACCTATGCTGTTACCTATATACTCAGTAGCTCCCTTCTCTTCTCTGTCTGATTGGACTGGAGCCAGTCACCTCTGATACGGGACATCTTGTTGGTAGTTGATGGAAAACTGCCTGTCTGTGAAAAAGATTCACCCTTTTGCCATCTATGCACAGTGAATAGATCTTACTTTTACTTAAAGCAGGGTATGCCTGTAGCTTGAATCCTGTCTTAGCAGCTTAAATCAAGGGGTACTGTGTCAGCTAAGCAATGCCTTGTGCTCTCTGCACTCCTGGCAGCTGGTACCCAGGATGGCAGGGCCTTGATTATTAACTTAATCAGAATCCACAGAGTGCATGCCTGCAAAAAGTCTGGATTGGATCCCTTTGCTAGTGTAGATCAAGTGTCCAACTATCCACCTGCCATCACCCCTGAAAAGAGCATCTGCATGGTTGGTGCCTTCACCTGTGACTCACACCATTTGACCTTGCTCTGCTTTCTTAAAGCCTCTTAAGGCAAGGACATGCAAACACAACACTGCTTTCCTGCTTAGCTTTTCATATATGCCTTTTGATTTAAATGAAGCATTTCATTAGCTAATCCACGTCCTTTCAGAGACAGTGACCACAAGAAGAAAGTGTTCCCACATCCTCAGCCAGCTATCCTCAAACACTTCAGCTTGCCTTCCAAGATACAATTTTAAGAGGGGACTTTCCTGGGAAACCCTTGGTGGCTGTGAATCAGAGTCTCCACCAAGCCACACTTATTTACACAGACAACAGGCAACTATTCCTAGATCATACTATCCCCAAAGGAAGGCCATTTGTCTCAGTCGTGTGTGTGTGTGTGTGTGCGCGCGTGTGCGTGTGTGTGTGTGTGTGTGTGTGCATGTGTGCGTGTGTGTTTGTGCGTGTGTGTGCGTGTGTGCATGTGTGCGTGTGTGTGTGTGTGTATGTACTCCCACATATACACATGTACATTTGCATGCACAGGCCAGAGGACAACCTTAGGTGTCACCCCTTGGGAGCTGTCCGCCTTAGGTTTTGCTTATTTTCTGGTCTCTGCTTTTATTCTGTTGTTTTTGAGTTTTGGGTCTTTCATGGACCAAGAGCTCAGTGAGTATAGACTGGAGACTGGCTGGTGAGCCCTAGCAATCTATCTGTTTCTTCCTCACTTGTACTGGACTTTCAAGCATTCACCACTGAACCCAGCTCAAAAAACAACCAACCAACCAAGAAGAAGAACAACAAAAATAGTGGCTTACAGAGATCCAACTCAGGCCTTAAAGCCTGTATGACAAGCATTTTGCCATACAAGCTATCTTTTCAACATTTTGCCAGGTGCCAAGCCATGGCAGCAGTTGGGGGTAAGGCGAACAGGGCAGCCTCTCTTGGGATACCTGTCTTTTCCCACTGCAGCATGGGGAACTACCCTCTACCCCCCACTCCTGCCATCCCCAAGGAGAGGGAAAGCAAAGGTGCTGGTCACCAGAGCAGTCAGGAAGGGACAATGGTGGATGCTAACTGGGCTAAAGAAAGCATGGACTCTTAAGCCAAGACACAGAGAGTTCTTGAGACTGAGATAGGAGGCAAGGTTTCTGCAAAATGACCCTTGATTAAATGCCTGAAATTCCCACATGGGCTCTCAGAGGTCTGAGAGTCTCAAGGCCTCCTGTCTAGGAGCCTTGCACACTGCTGATATGGTTAGGAGCTTAAGAGACCTGTCCTGAGATGAGCCTATGGCTATGAAAGAGGATCAGAAGGTAATGAGTAACCCAAGTGACATGGCAGGGAGCACCAGTGTCCACCCTATCAAATCTTTCAGCTTTTCTGGGAAACAGCCGATAAACCTAAGCTTCTCACAGGTCTCCTGAGGCAGCTGAGTTTCTAGGCTGTTGAGTAGAGTGATCATGACACAGCAAGATACTGCCAGCCAGACCCACTGTGGCCACAGCTTTCAGCTTCCCCAGATCTCAAAGACTGCATCCCAGGCTTCCTGAAAGGAGATGATTCCCACCCCCTCTGCTCTTCCTAGGCTGGCGCTGGTAGAAGATGGTGATAGGGCTGCCTGGTGTAGGATTACTTGTGCCGTCTCTAACCTATAAGTGTTTTTGTTTTTTTAAATCACGTCTATGCTCTCAGCAGGCCCTTCCTCCAGGGCTGCTGAGCCTCTGTTCAAAGCTGCTGGAGGGAAGTCCATCCAATACACTGGCAGGCATGCTGGCTCCCTGCTAACTGTTTAAAACACTTCTTTACCCTCACTGGTCCCCCTCTCTTCCCTTTCTACAAGATTTATACAGCCAAACCCAGCTCGGGATATAACATACACCCTAATTCTTACCTGAAGACCTGGCAGGCTGGCAGGCTGGCAAGCTGGCTCTCTTCACTCCACTTGCTCACAAGGGGAGATGAAGTCCGCTTGGTGGCCTTTGCTCTGTCACAAGATTCCTGGACTGAAGCTGCCTCTCCAGCCGGCTCTCTGAACCTCAGGATTACTGCAGCTCTGTGTGGGGAGAGGGACGGGCTGTGGCATGCACATCAGGTTGCTGGCCCGCCTCCAGACACCATGCCAGTCCCAGAGGACTGTGTGGGAAGCAGAGAGGCGGGTGGGGGAGAAGAGAACGCTGGCCTCCAGGTCTGTCTGTGGCCCTTGCTCATTAGCAGAGGGGACCCCGCCTGCAGACCACTACATCAGTGCACAACAAACTCTAAGTGCCCCTAGCTCTTGACAGTCTGTAGCAGACCTGGGACTGTAGAGATGGCAGACAGGGGCAGCAACTACCTTCGGTGTTATTTTAGCATGGTTTGTCTTGGGGCAGAAGCCCAAGCCCAGTGGACTACTGTCTGAGCAGAGTCCTGTTTATTTTGAGGCCTCTGTCACCAGGGAAACAACTGGTTGCATTGAAAGACACTCCTCTAAGATCAGACTGCTGGTGAAAGGGAGCCCTTCTCTGTTCTGTCATCTGTCCCCATGCATGGTGTTTGTTTCTGTGTGTGGCAGTGTCTGTCTATGTGTCTACACCATTCCCAGAGCCAAGGCTTACCAAATGTGTTCTACAGAGCTAGGCAAGGTAGTGACCACCAGGTTAAGGCCAGGGAGGGGCAGCAGAGCATGTCCCCAGCATTCTGTACCATACCCCACCCATCCTGGCTAGACTAGGGGAGTTCTCAGGTAGTCTGGGACCTCCTCAGTGGACAGTGCATGTCATCTTCGTACTGCAGAGAGGGAAGGAAGGTTGCCATCTGTCCAAGTAAGTCTGGCTTGAAGGTAGGGAATGAAGTGGAGTCAGACAATACAGATAAAAGCAAGCAACTGAAATCCTGATTCATTGTTTCCGATCATTGGTGAAGAGAGCCTCCCTTCCACAGGCATTTCAACCTGGGATCGTGTGTGTGTGTGTGTGTGTGTGTGTGTGTGTGTGTGCGCGCGCGCGCGCGTGCCCCAGCCTGCCCACCTGATAGTTCAGATAGAGAGAAGCACATGGACCTAGGGGAACTGGAAATGTACTCTGAGGTCTCTCTCCTCAGCCAATGAAGTTGCTCTGATTCGGTGAGTAGAGTGAAGGCAGGATGGGACAAGGTCTGAATTTGAAAGGTGCCTCATGTTTTGAACACTTACTTGGGCTCTAGCTTGAGGCACTATTTTGAAGGCTATCAAGTCTAGAGGCAGGGCCTACTTGATGGAAGGCAGTCAGTAGGAGCAGGTCTTAGAGGGTTGTACGTAAACCTGGCCCTGGTCTAGCTGTCTCTACTTCCCGCTCGCTACCATGTGAACAGCCACCACTCTGGCTTCCTGTCACTGTGCCTTCCTCACCGCTAATGGACTGAAATGTCTCTGAAACTGTGAGCCACAGAGAACCTTTTCTCACTCCTGCAACTTGTTTCTGTCAGGTATTTTGTTACAGTAACATAAAAGTACCAGTGAGATTTGTTGACTGAGGGAGCATTCAGGGCTATTCCTGGCCAGGCCTTCAGAATAAGGAGTCCTGAGGAGCTCAGCTCTCAGAGCTGGGTCCAAAAGCTCCAACATCATATGGTTCTGATCCGGGTCTCTCAAAGGGAGCTGGTTCTCAGGGAAGACCTACAGAGGGACTCCATCACATCAGTACTGAACCTAGTCTTCCTGGGAAGAACAGAAGTACAGCTGGCCAGGTTCCCAATTAGAAAGGAACCAGCTTCTGCCTTCAGCATATGCGTCACACACAGAACAAGACTACGGGTGCCATATGAAGCTGCTCTCAAGCACAGTGCTATGTGTGAGCACATCCCCATCAATGTCCTTATTCAGGAGAGTGGGTGATATGTCGTCAAAATCCAAAGTTCTGGGTGTGAAAAATACACCCTTGATAGTCATTCAGATGAGAGCAGCTGTTTCTTGTTCAGAATCTTTAAGCTGAGGAAGAGGAGTTCATTCTGGAAGGAGATGGCAATGTGCTCATTTCAGATGGGGCAGCTTTCGTTCAGCAAACCCCAGGAGTACAAATGAGAAGGTGTTTGTGGTGGCTTGAATGAGATGTCCCCTGAAGTCCCTGGCATTTGGATACTTGGTCCACAGTTGGTGGTGCTGTTTGGATAGGCTTAGGAGGTGTGGCTTTGCTGGAGGAAGGATGTGGATGAGGGCAGGCTTTCAGGTTTCAAATGCCACTCACGATTCCCAGTTGACTCCCTCTGTGCTTCCTGCGTGGGGTTTTAGATGTGAGCTCTCAGCCTGCTTCTCCAGCTGCGGCCATGCTTTCCTGCCATGGTGGTGATGGCTCTTATCCTTCTGCAAGCCTGACACTCTTCCTTCTATAAGTTGTCTTCATCGTGATCCTTTATCACAGCAATAGAAAAAAAATACAATGCCAGCATAGCATTGTGTGTTTGAAAAGGAACAGGTCAGCATGCTGGTGGATCTGACCTGAGACCTGTCCAGCTATGGAGTGACCTAGTTAGGAAATCTCTGTAATATTTTAATGATGTGCTGAAAGACCCTTTCTGAACAAAAGACATAGACCCAAAGTCTCCTCCAGAGTCACACTCCCATCTAAAGTCACTGTGTGACTAAACCTCCCCCTCCCTATTTCAGCCTAATACTCATTAACCTGAGGACGCCGTGTCCTTGGCCACTCCTGCAGCAACTCAGCTCTTCCAGGCTCCAGATTCCGTCTTTCCCGAGGAGCTCAATAAGATTTCCAACTTGCGGCATCCCTGAGGACTCGGGCACTACAGCAATTTAATGTACCTAAGCATACCCAGCTCTCGGGCGCAAGGGTAAACACCCTCGTCTCATTTCTCCATTGTATCCAGTAGGAAGCACTATCACATGCCTCTACACCCCACCCCTACCACTTAGGTAAATACAATCCCTAATTACTGTCCTGTGCTAATTTCTGTACTATAGTAAGTGTCTGGCCTTGTTATGGTCCAAATCCTGGGAAATGAATTCTCAGTTCTTTAAGGTACATTTATAATATGATACTCTGATTGTTGGCATTTAATTTTTTTACTTTAACATTTCTCAATTTATTTGTTTATTTCAACATGTTTAAAAGGTCTATACCTGTCTTTAACATAATATATGCAGAGTTTTTAAAATCCTGAGTGACGACAATGCGAGGCTCTGGGCCCCACTATTATTTGGAGTGGGAAGAGACAGCGAGAGTAGGACAGTCTGGCCCCAGAATAGACCTGAGCCCTGAAACCAGGAAATAGTCCGTGGAAAAAACTAGCTGTCAGAGCCACTTATTAAGCACCCACAATATTCTAGGTCCTCTACAGTGTGTGTGTATGTGTGCGTGTGTGTGTGTGTGAGAGAGAGAGAGAGAGAGAGAGAGAGAGAGAGAGAGAGAGAGAGCGCGCACGTGATCGATCTGGAAGTTTTTAGGCCACTTTAAACGCCTCTTCTGTCACAATAAGACTTTTTACAGAAACCACATACCACTGCAGAGGCATGACCTGAGGAAGACAGAAAACAATAGCTCTTTGAGGACAGACTAAATCCTGGTATGGTTATCCACAGAGAAGTGGGCTTGCCCAGAGCTGTCCAAGGTCAAAGTGCCAGCTGGGGTGGTTAACAGAGGTGACATATTCCTTCCCAAAGAGCCAGACTCCATGCCCAGCAGAATGTGGCTCCAAACCTCTTAGGATAGTCCCTAGGAAGGTCCATAAAGGTGGGGAACAGCATTTCTGTTTTGGTTGTTTGCTGATTTCATGTTCAGTGACCTTTTGTAGCTGACACAGAACTCCTGCGCTTTAACTTAGTTGACATAAGAGAAGCGCCAACGCATAATAGATTGGTAAGATTTTCAAGGCTGTGGGTAAGTACACTTTCTTCCTCTTAGACAGAATTGCCACCCTGGCATCTTGTCCTCAACTCCTGAGGCTGACATTTGATGTTTGCTCTAGCCTTCCTTCTCATTCATCTTGCTTGAATAAGAGACTCAGCTCTGCGGGACTCTTCCTAATCTCAGTTGACCTTTTGACCTTGTTCAGGCCCAACAAATCCTAGTCAGCTGACAGCCAAAATCAGATGCTGAGTGTCACTCTCGAGCAGAGCATTTCCTCCTGTCTATGCCCAGTCAGCCATTAAACAAGGGCATCCTGGCCACCTAGAGGGCCAGCTGCCAACTGGATTGGGAAGCACCTCAGACATTCTCAAGAAATTGCTATTAGTTATTTAAGGTGACCTCAGGGGCAAACACATCAGCAGAGCTGGAGAACTGATGTTGGATACAATGGCTCACAAGAGGGGGTGCCTGGTCCAGACTCCTCATTACCAAAGAACATTAGCGAATTTTCCAGCTGCTGCAGGAGGAACACTTGGAAAGGATCCCTCCCACAAGTGGGCTGCTTCAACTCTGATAGGATCCCCCAGGGTCTCTTCTGGTTTCTCTTTTCTTGTTTTGGAGACAAGGTCCCTTGTATCCCAGGCTGGCCTCCAACTCCCATGTAAGCCAAGGATGATCTTGAACTCCTGACCCTCCGGCCTATACCTTCCAAGTACCAGGATTACAAAAGCACAGGAAACTACCACGTCCAGTTTATGTGGTGCTGGGGAATCCAACCTAGGGCCTTTAACTGTTTTGAGACAAGATCCTACTCATTTGCCTGGGCTGGCTTTGAACTCACAATATAGTCCAGATCATCTCTATGTTTCAGCCCCTCCCCCTCAAGTAGCTGAGATTATAAGCCTGTGCTGTCAGATCTGGCCTTCGTGATTACACTGATGTCCAAAAGCTCTTGTTGTGATAAGAACATACAGTACCCAGAACTATAAAACAATCTAACTCTGTCCTCCCTGAAGGTGGCCAGACATGTGAAATTAGGCTCTTCAGGGAGAAGATGACAGCTTACTGTGCTTTTACAGAGCTGCTTTTTGTTTCTGTTTTTTTGAGACATTGGCTAATTCCTTCAAGCATTCATTGCTTTCCGGGATTATTGATTTCAGTAATTACTTTTACGTTGTCTTCCCATTCTTCCTTCAGTCCCTTGGGTCATTCCAGAAGAATCTTGCTAAATGATAAGTTAGATTGTTCAGAACTGCCCAGTACCCTTCCTTTGCACTAAGAGCCAAGCCAAGCTCACTCTTACCTCTGCGTCTCTGAGTTCACCCATGTATCTCTCTTTATTCTGTTAACTTGCGTACTGCTCATCACGTGGCACAGAGCCTGCCCAGATGGACCCAACAATGTGGTTCTGTTTACACTTGGTCTTTCTGGGCTAGACTGAAACCTTCTTGAAGTTTTTGGTGCCAGAAAGAATCCAAGTTTTGCCAGCTATCATGGTTTATCAACCGCATTGATCAGATGCCCAGGGATGAGAACTCTTCCAGTTTAAAGGCCCAAGGGAGAGCCTGTGAGAGCCAATGCTGTTCTCAGCCCCAAACCTGGCCCAGCTGTCTGTCGCTGGGTGTGGTAAGTGTGGCCTGAGCAGCCTAACTGTGCTGCTGTTTCAGAATCAGCCTTTGGTGCTCAGAGACCTGGTCCACAGCAGGCTATGAAACCTAGACAGTCTACACTCCTTGAAAATCCGACAAAATGTATGACCCCGTTCTCCAGAAAAGTACATGTTTGCTCACATACACATTTGTACATTTAATTTCAGAAAGCAGCAAGATGACCCAAACCCAGTTTAGCCCCAAGCAGAGACCACCTGGTGTGGTAACTGCTTTGCTATTTAGTAAAATGAGCAAATCTGGACCCCCCCCCCCCCAGTCTATGATTTAAATAAACGAGAGTCAGAGACAGAGAGAGAGAGCTTAAGGGAACACCCCAGGTAAGCATTACCACAAAACATTAATGAGACAGGCAGTAGACATTTACAGAGGGATGGCCTGAAACCAGGCAGAAAACCATGCAAGCATCACTGGCTTTAATAAGGGATCTGTGCAGGAAAAGAGGCAGACCCCTGGACCCATCTCTTTCCCATCTATGGCCTTCCCATCTATCTGTGGCCATGTTCTATAGGAAACACTCGAGCTGACCAGGGCACAGTAGACCACACCTTCACCCAGTCTTTGTCATAGGTTAAGATCCTACTGGATTTCAATGCTGGCTAGTTTTTTGTCAACTTGACTCAAGCTAGAGTTCTCTGGGAAGAAGAACCTCAGCTGAGAAAAATGTGTCCATTCAGACTGACACCTCTGTCAGGCATTTGTTTTTGTCAGTGACTGGTGTGGGTGGAGCTACCTCTGAGCAGGTTGACTTGAGTTGTTTTAGAAACCAGGCTGGGTACTCCACAGAGAGAAAACCAATAAGCAGCCTTCCTCTGTGGCTTCTGCCCCAGTTCCCGCCCTGATTTCCCTCAGTGATGGACTGAGATGTGGAACTGTAAGCTGAAATAAACCTTTTCCTTCCCAAGTTGCTTTTGGACATAGTGTCTTTTGATAGAAATAGAAACCCTAACTAAGACAATTTCTTAACACAGTTTTGTTCAGCTATAACGCACATGACCTATGCATCACAAGTGTCCTGCAAAGGTCTTGGTATATTCACAAACCTAAGCAGCCACAAGCGCAGTCACTTCAAAAGAAGCTCCGTGCCCCTTGGCCGTCAGCTGCCACCCCCCTCATGCCAGGCCTAGCCAGCCACAGCTCTGCTTTCTATCTTTGAGGATCCCCTGTCCTAGCTCTTTTGTTCCAATATGATCATTCACGCCGGCTTTACCCTTAGCATAATATTTTCAGGTTTCAGTCATGTTGTAGCATGCATCAGAATCTATCTCTAACCTTACTGCTGAATTTTTCATTGTACGGATACACCACATTTTACTCCACCCACCAGCTGATAAATATGTAGGGATCTATGTTATAAACAATGCTGCTGTGAATGTTTTCTACAGAGACATGCCGTGTTTTTATATACTTAGGTATGTGTACGTGTGTGTGCCTGATTGTGTATGTGTACTACACGCATGCAGGCACACTTCGAATCTAGAAGAGAGAGCATCTGGTGGCCTTGAGCTATAGTTACAGGTGGTTGTGAGCCACCTGATGTAGGTGCTGGGAACTGAACCCTGATCTTCTTGAGAGGGGTCAAATCAAATAAGACTTCCTATAGAGAGGCACTGAGATGTCAGGTAACAGGGAGATGTCTAAAACGTCTAAAGGGTCCTATGTAGTCTGCCAACCCCTTGGGGTCTCTTGGGCTTTAGAATTAGGCATCAGGAAATGCCACTGACAGGCACCTATGTGTTAAATGGAACAGAAAGGAAATGGCAGGTGTGCCTGTGGTATACTCCAACATCACTACTTACTGGCTATATGATTGAGGGCATGTACTTCCCCCACCTGACATGGCATAGTAGCAGAACAGGCCTGGTGAGCGGAGGTGAAGACTACCTAGGATTGTGCTATCCGGTCTCCACATGCTTTCTGAGCTTCACCAATGCGTGCTGGAGTCATATTGCCTTTAAAGTCAGAATTGAGGCCCACGAGCAGGCTAATTTTCTATTGGCCAATTAATTTAACTCGCTTAATTGGACAGCAGTTATGTGTCAGATATTACAAAGAGGGCTGAGAATGAACTTAATCTTTCCCCCAAGGATGCAAAATTCAGGTGAGAAAGAAATTAAGAATTATGAAGTTTGTTTGTTTTGAGACTGGGTCTCACAGTGTAGCCCTGGCTGGCCAGGAACTAGCTATGTAGACTACACTGGGCTTGATCTCACAGAGATCTGCTTGCCTTTGCAGTGCTGGGGCTAAAGGTGTGTGCTGGCAGTTGCAAGGCCAGGTGAGTTCAATCAATAGAGTGGCGAGATTTGGGACAAGGAGTGTGGAGAGAAGAGTGCTGTGAGACAGGAAGTGATCACCTAGAGGAGTCAGGGCATGGGGCTGGCCTAGACCGGAGCCAGAGTCAGCTTTCTGGTGTTAGTATCTTCCTCATGATCAGGAGTCTCTGGATATGACAAGCCATGACATCTTTTAGTGACCTGTTCTACTAATAATTATTCTTCCTCTGAACCTCTTATCAATAACACTGATGAGTGAAAGAGGAAGGGACCAAAGTCATCATCACAGAAAGAGTAACTGCTGGCCCGTGTCCTGCAACCAGCTCCCTTCTCTTGAGATGAACACTTTGAATGGCTCTGGGCAGCCAGCCTCATTGCTCTCAACCCAAGTGGTGTTGGAGAAGACAATAGCCCCTTCCCCCATGGTAGTGATGGATGCAGGCCCTTCCACAGTGGGTCTATGAGAAGCAAGCCTGAGACCAGCTAGAGCAGGATGTCAGCAGAATGTCAACTGAGCTGCTGGCAGCCACACTGCCACCATCATGGCAAGTCCTTCTGGGAACAGAACATTACAGGGAGCCAAAGGAAAAAGAAGGAGAGAGAAGGATTCAGGTTGCCATTACCTGTTCTCTTAGTTAGGGTTTCATTGCTGCTAAGAGACACCATGACCAAGGCAACTCTTATAAGGAAAACATGTAATTGGGGCTGGCTTACAGTTTTAGAGGTTCAGGGCATTATCATCATGGTGGGAAGCATGGCAGCATGCAGGCAGACATGGTGCTGGAGGAGCCAAGAGTTCTACATCTTGACCTGAAGGCAGCAGAAGGGGACTGTGTTCTGCAGGCAGCCAGGAAGAGACTGGATTCCATACTGGTTGGAGCCTGAGCATAGGAGACTTCAAATCCTGCCCCACAGTGACACACCTCCTTCAACAAAGCCACATCTCCTAAGAGTGTCCTCTCCATGGGCCAAGCATTCAAACACGCATCTATGGGGGCCATACCTATCCAAGCCACCACACCTACCCACCTAGACCTACCATACCAGAGTATTTGCTTTCAAGATGAGGGGAAAATACTATCCTTTTGCCTAAGTATCTTCAATCTTGGTTTATGATCATTGAAAAAAAAAAAAAAATCCCTGATTCATGCAAGTTCATGACCCCATCAGGATTTTATTTACAACTTATTAGCTTGGATATATGCAAACCATAATGCAGTACCTGCAGTGACAGAACCCATGTGCTGGGGATAGTGGGCCCTGTGCACATCCCCAAATGATCAGGGGTGCAGAAGGTTAGACAAAGATACAAACTGTACTTCTTTTCCCCTACCCTGCTTACGCAGGGACCATCCCCCAATCTCTTTATCTCGTTCTTCCTTTTCTTATGGTAAGGAGTTACTGAGTCTATTAAGTCTTGTAGGACTCTGAAGCATCAGAGAGGAGCAAGAAGCGGAAGATTTGCAGATCTTAGGTTTTTTTGTTGTATGTTTTCTTTTTTCCTTTTTGGCCCATTAAGGGACAATCAGCTGGGTTTCTTTTATTTCCTGTTCTGTGCTGAGCTTTTTAAAAGGCATTAACTTTATAGTGATGGGATTTGGCCAGTCTACAATTTCCTGTAACCTCTTCTTGGATCTAATCACAGATAATTCACCGGGTAGGAATCATTTCCTGCTTCCTGGCTAGGAACTAGTCCTACATAGTTCTTTCTGGGGGCGAATTCGTGCATCTGAATGAGAGGCAGGAATCTTTGCAGACTCCAGCCTGTCTTCCACCCAGATCCAGGTCTAGGAGTGAAGGAGTGAGGAAGGAACAAGTGGGAAGCTTGGGGAGCCAGCACTCACCTCTGTCTGCTCTGGGAGGCTTCCTGTCTGGGTGCTGGTAGCCGCTGCAGTCACACTGGGCTACCGGAATGGACACTGCAAGGAGGCTGCTGAGAAAGGGAGTTTCCATTCACCATTAGAAGGGAGTGTCTGTCCAGAGAAGGCGTTGATGCCCTTACCCCCTAGAGCCTATTGAGCCACATTCCTTTATTCTTCTCTCTCTGGTGTGAACCGTGCTGAGGAGGCCTCCAAGGGAAAGGCTGAGTGAAACTACACACCCTACTGGCCACTTAATAGGTGGCTTCCTGGCCTTGGAACCCTGGGAGAAGGCAGCAGAAAGAGGTCATAAAGCCCCCCTCGAGCCCCTGCAAGGCTAGCTGGCACTAAAGGGCATGGACAAGAGCCTGGCCATTTCCCCTCTCATGTGATTTATTTTTGGATTAGACAT